>JANTQJ010000504.1:0-14534 GCA_032989685.1 Arthroderma sp. PD_2
TTAAGCGCCGGACTTTCTTTAACTCCTTTTGCTTTTGACTATTGACTGGTGGCTTCACACGATGCGCATGATACGATGGCGGTAACCCTCACTCGCAGAGAGACATGGAGTCTCGTTGCGCTGGTGATAGCATGCTCGGCCGTTGTTGTGAAGAACGCGCTTCAGGGCGATGGCGAGCCTCTGATTGCTTCACTTGCATTATCTGGGATAGCCTTTGCGGCGTCCTTTAGCCTTATTAGATGGCTAGGTGATGTATTTATGAATGCTGGACTGAAAGGAAAAGATATGTCGAAGTTGAAGAGAATAGAGATGTATGTCATGTCCCCTACCACCTGTGATATATACGATATTGCATCGCTAATTCTGAATTCTAGACCGGAGACCATGGGCGCGGTTGTCGCAATTGTTTATATCCTGATTCTTATCGTATTTATTCCATTCCCTTTTTACAAGGATCTCGTTGCAGCAACGTCTGGCGGAGGGAACCGTGATGTACCGTTACCAGTTCACCATGTTGAAACTGGGCGCTTTTTGCACAAGTTCCCTCACAATAAGGTACTTTCTTGACTACATATACCTCAAACATACGAATCATCTACTAACTCAGTGATGAACAGCTGGCAACCTACCTTTCTGGATTACTCTCATTGCAGTCAATCGTGATACTTGGCATCGGTGACGACCTCTTGGACATTCGATGGCGGCATAAGTTTTTTATTCCTGCATTCGCCGCTGTCCCAATGCTAATCGTGTACTTTGTCGACTTTGGAGTAACGCACGTCATCGTGCCAGTACCTCTTCAGGAGTATCTGGGGCCATCTATCGACCTCGGTTGGATGTACTATGTGTATATGGCAGCGGTTGCTATATTCTGCCCCAACAGCATCAACATGCTGGCTGGCATCAACGGGATCGAGGTTTCACAGTCTATAGCCATAGCATGCCTGTTGGTAACCAACGACGCGCTGTTTTTGTCACCATTTACGCCATACCCACATCCGGCCACGGATTCCCATCTCTTCTCGATATACTTGTTGCTACCATTCATTGCCGTCTCGTTGGCGCTATGGTGGCATAACTGGTACCCATCAAAAGTATTTGTCGGCGATACCTACTGCTACTTTGCTGGTATGGTCTTCGCCGTTGTCGGGATATTGGGTCACTTCAGTAAAACCCTGCTGCTGTTGTTTGTACCACAGATTTTCAATTTCCTATACTCGACACCGCAACTATTTCACATAATCCCTTGTCCACGGCACCGGCTGCCAAAGTTCAACCCACGAACTGGACTAATGGAGCCGTCTGTCACCGAATGGACGCGCCCACCTCACCGGATAATTGCGGCGGGCCTTGACCTCCTGCACACCCTCTCTCTTCTGCGGGTTAAGAAGAACGAGGACGGGGAAATCGTCGAGACGACGAATCTGACCTTGCTCAACCTGTGGCTACTTTGGCTTGGGCCGTTGCGGGAGGATAGACTTGCGATTCATATTGTCGGCGTCCAGCTTCTCTGCGGCGTGGCAGCGCTGTTGGTTCGACATAAGCTTGCCTTGCTGGTGTTTAGAGAAGATAACCGCGGGCCTGGCTTTGTACATAATTTTGTATAATATAGAACATACACAGTAGAGCTATTCATATCTCATATATATATATATATATATACAGTAATCAACTACTTCCTACCACTTGACTTTTAACCTTCCCAATCGAGCCCCGAAAGCGGCGACCTCGGCCCGATACCATGGGATGACTAATACCCGCTGCTTGGCACCACTTAGCCAATCAACGTGCGTCATAATTTGATGACCGCCGATACCGGCTTCTCCCCACCAGCTGGTTCAAGCAAGCTCTCGCGCTCTCTCTATTTATATATGACTGGGAAGCTCCAGGTCTGGCTTCAACTTCGACTTAACACTCAATTTCATCTCATATTCCTCTCTTCTCCTCCTCCTGCAGGCGTGGTTTTGTACGGACTCGCAACAATGCCTGCTCTAGATAAGACGCCAAAGACGCTGTACGACAAGGTCTTCAGGGATCACATCGTTAACGAGCAGAAGGATGGCACGATCCTGCTGTATATAGGTGCGTTACCTGTACCCCCCTGCTATATTCGCGTTGATAACAAGCTAATTCAAGCTTGAACCTCACAGATAGACATCTGGTGCATGAGGTCACCTCTCCTGTAAGTAGACACATCCCTGTTCCCTTGGCTGCAAATGCTAACGCTACCCCACAGCAAGCATTCGAAGGCCTGAAGAATGCTGGACGGAAGGTTAGGAGGCCGGACTGCACACTGGCAACTGTTGACCATGTAAGCATATCATCTACAACTTCAGATTGATGGGCTCACAACTAAGTATATTCGTTTTAAATAGAACATCCCTACGACTTCTCGAGAAACATACAAAGACGTTGCAGGATTCGTCCAAGAGTCCGATTCTCGGATACAATGCATGACTCTAGAAGACAATGTCAAAGAATTCGGTGTCACCTATTTTGGACTTGGTGATAAGAGACAAGGCATTGTTCACATCATCGGCCCCGAACAAGGGTTCACCCTACCCGGCACTACTGTCGTCTGTGGTGACAGCCATACCTCTACCCATGGAGCATTTGGCGCATTGGCATTCGGTATCGGCACCAGTGAGGTGGAACATGTTCTCGCAACTCAGACCTTGATTACCAAGAGAAGCAAGAACATGCGAGTACAGGTAGATGGCGAGCTTCCACCAGGTGTCAGCAGTAAGGACATAGTCCTATATGTCATTGGTGTGGTCGGAACTGCAGGCGGCACCGGAGCGGTTATCGAGTTCTGTGGATCTGCCATCAGGGGACTAAGCATGGAGGCACGCATGTCGATTTGCAACATGTCTATCGAAGCTGGTGCTAGAGCTGGTATGATTGCACCTGACGAAATCACGTTTGAATACTTGAAAGGACGACCTCTTGCGCCAAAGTACGACAGCCCAGAATGGAAGAAGGCAGTGGCCTACTGGTCAAGCTTAAAATCCGACGACGGTGCCGTTTATGATAAGGATGTCCTCATTGATGCAAAGGATATTGTGCCAACGATCTCTTGGGGAACGTCACCTCAGGATGTTGTCCCAATTACTGGTGTTGTCCCAGGCCCCGATGATTTCTCGGACGAGGTTAAGAAAGCTAGCTGCCGCAGGGCGCTGGAGTATATGGGACTTACTGCTGGTACGCGAATGGAGGACATTCCAGTTGACAAGGTCTTTATTGGTTCCTGCACGAATGCACGAATCGAAGATCTTCGAGTTGCTGCTCATATCGTCGAAGGAAAGAAGGTGGCTTCGAATATCATGCGTGCAATGATCGTTCCTGGATCAGGCTTGGTAAAACGACAGGCCGAATCTGAGGGACTTGACAAGATATTCATTGACGCCGGATTTGAGTGGAGAGAGGCCGGGTGCTCTATGTGTCTTGGTATGAATCCTGATATCCTCTCACCCCGAGAAAGATGCGCCAGTACGTCAAACAGAAATTTCGAGGGTCGACAGGGAGCCGCTGGCCGAACACATCTGATGTCTCCTGCCATGGCTGCTGCCGCTGCGATAGTGGGAAAGCTCGCTGATGTACGGAAAATCGCATCGACAATTCCATCATCACAAAAGAAATCCTCGCCAAAATTCGAAATACATCCTGAAGTAGACGATGAGGATGAGCTTGATCGGATTCTTGATTGCCCTGAAGACAACGAACCCCATACCAACACCTGTGCCGAGAAAACATCAGCCGGGCTACCCAAGTTTACCACCCTGAAAGGAATCACCGCACACTTGGATCGGGCCAATGTTGACACTGATGCTATTATCCCCAAGCAGTTCCTCAAGACAATCAAGCGCACAGGTCTTGGGAGCGCCCTTTTCCACCCGCTCCGATATAAGGAAGATGGATCAGAGAACCCCAGCTTTGTCCTTAACAAGGAACCATACCGCAGCGCCAAAATCCTAGTCGGCGGCGAAAACTTTGGATGTGGAAGTTCTCGTGAGCACGCCCCCTGGGCTTTGCTTGACTTTGGCATAAAGTGCATAATCGCACCATCCTTCGCCGATATTTTCTTCAACAACACATTTAAGAACGGGATGCTTCCCATCTCTATCCCCGATGAGGCAGTTATTAAGAAGCTAGCTGCCGAGGCTGATGCTGGCCATGAATTAGAGGTCGACCTTGTTAACCAACGCATCAACGACGCTGCTGGCAACAAGCTTGCGGAATTTGATGTCGAGGAGTTCCGAAAACACTGCCTTATCAATGGTCTCGACGACATCGGCTTGACCATGCAGATGGAAAGCATGATCCGCAAGTTCGAGGGTCAGCGAACACGGGAAACGCCTTGGTTGGATGGAAGCGGATACCTGAAGAGGAGAAATGGGAAGCAAGCAGGCCCTGTTATGGTAGAGGCTGCCCCTGTCCCCAAGACGAATAGAGGTGAGGTTAAGGGCGAGCCGTTGGAATGGTGAGGAAAAGTTAAGAAAGCTTTTGCATTTCCTTATGTTCATATACCTTATACCTAACTGCATTATGTTTCGGGCGACGTTAAATCTGTGTTTATATTCTTGAAAATAGGGACCCCTACTACGGGTTTAGCATCATAAGTAATCGAGCATCTTTAGCTTCGAAACTCTTTCCTTATCTTTTCGTATCCTTGAAAAAATCCCCTGGGAGATAAATTTCTTGTAACTGCTTTCACTAGTAGATGGAGCTTCCCTCTCTACGGTAGTTAAGCAATTTAGAATAACCCCATTGTGTCGTCAGTGCTATTCAAAAGGCGAGGGAATGGCTATACACCATTCCCGACTCCTTACATCATCCAATGTTCATCTAACAAAGGGTCGTCGGGTTTCTCGATGCTAGGATGCAGTTGGCGGGAAAATGCTGGGATGTGCTTTGGCTTTGGCGCATGGTCTCGCGCCAATGATCTCCTGTCGCCAACTTCACATCATTCTCACTGCTCAAGAAGTCCGACTCAGTCAACATCAGCATAGAAAATAATAGACAAAACCTTTTTGTCTAGCATGAATTCGTTGAGGCAGTGTACTCGCTTCGTCGCTGGGCGAATCCCTTGCTATACCCGCCCGGCTTTGGTCTCCGTGTTATCAAGGCCTCGCAGGCCCTATATCATTACAAGGACAGCGTCTTCAGCGCCGCCAGGGACATGGTTATCACCACGCTCGTTTCCAACGTCCGGCTTTGAGGCGCTCGATCATGCAGAGCTCATTGAAGAGGAATGTCTGCCTGGGTACAATGCAGATATCTATTACCCGGTGTACATTGGACAGATTTTCCATGACCGGTACCAAGTGGTTGGAAAGCTAGGTTATGGCGTCACCTCAACGGTGTGGCTTGCTCGCGACTTGGTGTAAGGAATCAACTCCTTTCATCATGCGTGGTTTGGCTGGAGAGTGAGGGCGCTAACCATGTCTTTTTGATAGAGAGTCAAATGACCATGGGTATATTGCGTTGAAGATCTATGTCACTGGATATACCAGAGGCGACGAGGTTGCCATGTATGAACGCATAAACTCGGCTGCTGCAAAGATGGAGCATCCTGGATATGGACATATTCGCAAGTGCTTTGCATCCTTTGAGGTGGAGGGTCCCCATGGAAGGCATACCTTCATCGTCCAAGAAGCCCTGGGAATCACGATGGACCACCTTTTTCCCTATTTGAAAAACAAATCTTTCTCCCTAGACGATGTGAAACCCTTCTTCCGGCAAATACTTTTGGGTTTGGACTTTCTTCACAGCCAGGCCGGGATCATACATACAGGTAAGCAACAATCATCCTTTATATTGACCAATTTTGGCCTAATATGTGTCTCAAGACCCCCAGCCTAAAAACCTGCTGCTCCCCGTGAGCACTCCAGAATTCTATAAGGAGATTGAGGACGGTGAATTGGATGATCCATCATCTCGAAAGATATACAAGGACCGGACCATTTATTTCTCGCGATATATGTCCCAGACACTGAAGGGGTTCCCACTCATCTGTGATTTTGGCGATGCTAGATTCGCCGGGCAAGAGTATGATGATCTTATCATGCCCGACCAATATAGAGCGCCGGAGGTTGTCATGCAGATGAAATGGAATGAAAAGGTTGATATTTGGAGCTTTGCAATGGTGGTAAGTATAGTTAAGTTATATCCGTGAGAAGTATTCCTGACTAACTTATAGTCTATTAGGCCTGGCATTTTGTTTCCCCAAGGACTCTCTTCCGCGGCCTGGACCCCGAAAACAACGAGCATCATGCTGGATACCTTGTTGCAGAGATGGGCGCTGTGATGGGTCCGCCATCACCTGAATGTATGTCCCGGAGCAAGTTTTTCCCCTTATTCTGGGATGAGAACGGTAAGTAGAAAAATATGATCATATTGGTATGAGCCCTGCTGATCCATGCGTCTGTTCAGGAAAATGGACCAACCGTGTTCCCATGTCCGACACCACCCTCGAGAAACTCGCTGATGATATCCAGGGCAGCCAAAGAGACAAAGAGGAATTCCTTCGCTTCATTCGCAGGATCCTCTGCTGGGAGCCTGAGAAAAGGCCTAGTGCTAAGGATCTCATATTTGACCCCTGGCTGCTTGAAGGTCTTGGTTTCACTGATGAGCAGATTAAACGCTCGCAGGAGCACTGTCGTGAGGAGAAGGAAGGGGAGGACGGGAAGGGATCTCGGTCAGCAGGTTGAATCGAAACCCGTTTCACTCCCCTGAGCAGTTGCAACAACGAGAGATAAAGCGGTTAATCTCGATAAGTGCCCGGGCCCTACACTTCCTCATGGATGGCCCGTGGCTGTCTCTTGGAGTTTGGACTTGTTGGGCTATGTTCGGAAACTAGGGAGGCTTGTCCTGTGCTTCATAGTATTTCTAATTCCTATGCGGGAATCTCAACTCTGTTCAGCGTATGTGCCCTAGAGTTTGCATTGGGTGAATACTATGTGAGTATTCAGTCCGGTGGTGCTCCGAGCTGGTTCTGCCCACGATTGGGTAACAGAAAAGATCTCTGCTCTCTCCCATGCAGTTTATGGCCCTCTCCTTGCTCGCAGTGCTTGCCCTGGGAATCCGCTCATTCCGGAGAGTCTTGGACTCGGTTAAGTTGATCAGGGATGCCCTGGGAGGCCATGTTGAAATTCTATACAGAGAAAAGTGGCAGGACTAAGTTGTAACTGCTGATCTGATGAAATACAAGATATATTGGACCATGAAAGTCTATAAAGAAGCATGCCTTATAACTTCCCTTGAACATATCCTCGAAGTTTTGACAGGGCCGCTTTTCAGGGTAGAGGCCACTATCAACCTCGCAGGATGGTCAACTCCGAAGCATTTCGTGCTTCTATTGGAAGACTTCAAAGTCATGGACATGGGCGTCTAATTGTCATTTGATCTAACAGATATCCCCTAAAAACCGCCATGCTCCGGCCCTGGTTACTCGAACTTTGTACATATTAGAAAAGAGAGAGAGAGAGCCTACTATTCAGCGCCATATTTAGCTCTGTATTCAAGAAGGTTCTTCAAGTTGTCCTTCCCGATGTCGTCTCCCAGCTTTTCAATAATATCGTTCAACCCTAGAACCGCACGCACAGGGATCGATCCTCCCAGGTCCCTCTGCGCAGCACCAACCGCGCTCTTGGTCTCGGTATCATTGACTCTCTCCTGTCTGTCCAACAAGACCAACACACCAACCACAATACCGCCTTCTTTTTCAATGATGGCAACAGCCTCTCTCAACGCCGTACCAGCCGTAATGACATCGTCTATAATGACTATCCGCTTGCCCTTCAGGGGAGCCCCAACGATGCTCCCACCCTCTCCGTGACTCTTGGCCTCTTTCCGGTTAAACGAATAGCTGACATTATCCCATACGCCCTTGGTATCTCGGACACCTAGTTCGTTCAACACGGCCGTGCAGAGGGGTATTCCCTTGTAGGCGGGCCCGAAGATGATATCAAAGTTGGGAGCAGCGGCCTCGGCCTCGCCTGTGACAAATGGCGGGCTCGATAATACTGTAGCGCAGGCCGAAGCTGTGGCGTGCAATAGCGGTGCGGTGTGGAGGAGGGTGGTGGTGAAGAAGTAGGGCGAGTTTCGGCCTGATTTGAGGACGTAGGAGCCGAACGAGAGCACTTTGCTGGAGATGAGGATGGAGAGGAGGTTGGATTTATAGTCTGGCGACTTGTTCGAGCCCTGGTTTGACATGGCGAGTTGATGTTGGACTGTATATAATTATCGTTGCTGGTAGAAAAAAAAAAGTCGCGGGGCGGGGCAGAAAATAAGCCTAGATAGAAGACAAGCTTAGAGACTCTTCAGGCTTGCTCTTCATTCTCGGGCTTTTTCTCGATTAATTCTCTAGACTTGCTATCTAGGCTTATGGACTGCTTTTAAGACTCTACATGGAGTATTCCGTCCGGCATACAGCTATGGTGCAGATGTCTGAACTCCTTTCTGCCACCCCGCGCCTCTTCTCTGCTTCTTCTTCCGCTTACAACTACAGCTAACTACACAACTACCCAGCTATACAACTATATAACTATCCAGCTATCCAGCTATACGACTATACAATGATATATCTACCATCAACTCTCAGTCTCGCAGTCTTCGCACCCCACGCAGTAATACCGCACGTGTGAGATCACAGATCCAGTCGTCTTTGAAATACTGAATATCACTCTGCGTTACAGCAGATTCCCGGACGAGATCCTTGCCCTTAGAACACTTGCGGCACTTTATTCACCCTAGGAAGCGCTGTTTCCGGGCTGAATATGAATCTCGCAAGCTGAAGAGAGCCATCCCTGTCGGCCATGGAGGAAGAACGAAGCCAGCCTGGCTCATGAGAAAGGCATCGACAAGTCGCAACAGGCTCCCTGGAAGCCTTTCCCCTTCCCTTTTCACTCCTTTCCGGCCATCGACGAGGCGACAAGGCGAGAAGAGAAGATGGTGGAACTGCCCCCCAATCGGCCTCTGCCTTTCTCCTGCAGCCAGGGGCCCCATGGAAAGCGGGACGGAAGAATAAATGGTGTAATAGTGGAGGGGTAAAAAAAGGGCAGGAGAACGCATATCGAAGCCGGACAGGATAGTCCCTAGTAAATGGATAAAAAGGCCGTCAATCCAAGGTCGTTTACCTGATTATTGTATTATCTATCCCTTGAAGGTGAAGGCAGAGAAAAGAGGCTTGTTCTAGTTAAAAAGGACGCCAGAAAGATTCCCCGCTTGAACAAACATTCCCCTTTTTCTTTCAATTCTCCAACATCTGAACACATCTTCCTCTTCCTCTTCATCAATTTCTCTTCTGCTCTTCTTCTTCCTGAGATAACAAGGCTTGCGGGTTTTTTGCCTCATTGTTCGCTCTCAACCTTAGCTAGATGTTTTAACTCTTTTGGTCCGCTATTTCTTTTGGAGCTTCCTGACCTTCCATCCAACTTCCTCTACAGCTCGCCGAACGACTCTTCCTATGAGATAAATCGCCCTATACACCTATATGTTGCGCATTCTGGCAGACAGGTGGGCACGCAAACGGTACTTTGGTTGAAGTCCTCCCAGTCGGAAGAACCAACAGGCAGAATATCGGACTTGAGAACCCCCCCCTGGCTCAGCTCGGAGGCTTTTGGACTTTTTTTCTACCTGTTAATTCGGCTTATTTATTCTAATTGTTCGCTGTACAAGGCAGACAGGTACGTCCTTAGCCTGGATAAGGGCAACATATCCTCCATTCTCGCTCCTTATCCCCCCCCCTTTGCTTCCTCTCGGTGTTCTGTGACTCTTCCTTCTTCCCCCGCGAAACCGCCCTGTACCGATCTCGGAGAAAAGAGAAAAGAAGCCCCAGAAGTCTGTATGAATTTCACCGATCACTAGAGCATCACCATTGGTCTACTCGTCAATCCTGCTGCTCTCCTCTTTCTTCTTTCCATCAATACCGTTGGGCTTTATGGGCCCAAAAAGTGACTGTCCAGCTAACGTTACTCTTCGTCCGAAACAGCTTTAACCCAAGATGCATATCAAAGACAAATTGGCTCTGGCGGAGGCCAGCGGACGGCCAGGAATCTCCTTTGAATTCTTCCCCCCCAAGACGGCGCAAGGTGTACAGAACTTGTACGACCGTATGGACCGCATGCATGGACTTGGACCAGCTTTCATCGATATAACATGGGGTGCCGGAGGTCGACTGGCGGAGCTTACATGTGAAATGGTCCATGTGGCTCAGTCCGTCTATGGATTGGAGACCTGCATGCATCTCACCTGCACCGACATGCCCCGGGAGAGGGTTGATGAAGCTCTACAGAGTGCTTTCAAGGCTGGGTGTACCAACATACTAGCCCTGCGAGGAGACCCGCCACGAGAGAAAGAGGCGTGGGAGCAGACCGAGGGCGGATTCCGCTATGCTAGAGACCTTGTTCAGTATATCAGGGAGAAGTATGGCAATCACTTCGATATCGGAGTTGCCGGATACCCTGAAGGGTGTGAGGACGAGGAAGACCCCGAGCTTTTGATGAAGTATCTGAAGGAAAAGGTTGATATGGGCGGCACCTTTATTATCACACAGATGTTCTACGATGCCGAGCACTTTCTGGACTGGGTGAAGAAATGTCGTGAAGCTGGCATCACAGTACCCGTCATACCTGGTATTATGCCCATCTCGACCTATTCTGCCTTCATACGTCGAACGAATTGGGTCAAGTGCAAATCCCAAAGGGCTGGCTTGAAGCTCTGGAGCCGATCAAGAACGATGACGCGGCTGTCAAGCAAATCGGAAAGGCCCTTGTATCTGAAATGTGTAGAAAACTCCTTGATGGTGGCATTCACCATCTTCACTTGTATGTTCCCACCTACTTCCCTTTCCCTTATTCTTAGGCCCACCGCGATTACCCCGATTCCGTACAGCTACACTATGAATCTCGCACAGTCAACGTCGATGGTTTTGGAGGAATTGAACTTGAAGCCTTCGTCCGAAACACCTCTCCAGAAACCACTGCCATGGAGAAAGTCTCTGGGCCTTGGAAGGAGGGAGGAAGACGTTCGACCCATTTTCTGGAGACACAGACATCAATCATACGTTGCACGAACTCAGTCCTGGGATGAATTCCCCAACGGCCGCTGGACCGATTCCCGATCTCCTGCCTTTGGTGAACTTGATGTTTACGGTATCGGACTCAAGGGCACTAACGAGCAAAACATTAAGCTATGGGGCGAGCCCAAGTCTATCAAGGACCTATCAAATATCTTTATTCGATTCCTAGAAGGCAAACTAGACAGGCTACCATGGAGTGAAAGCGCGATCACGCAAGAGTCAGATATCATCAAGGATGACCTGATGGACCTTAACAACAGGGGGTTCCTGACCATCAACTCCCAGCCTGCCATTAACGGAGCGCAATCCTCACACCCTGTCTACGGATGGGGACCTAAGAATGGTTACGTATACCAAAAGGCGTACCTCGAGCTGCTCGTCTCCCCTACGCTGATTGATGAGGTTATCCGACGCATCGAGACCAACGCCGACCTGACGTACCATTGTATCAACAAGAATGGAGAGCTCAAGACAAACACCAGCGATTCACCTAATGCCGTCACCTGGGGTATCTTCGCCTCCAAGGAAGTGATTCAGCCTACAATCGTAGAGACAGTCAGTTTCCTAGCGTGGAAGGATGAGGCGTACAGGCTGGGAGATGACTGGGCCAAATGCCATGACGCCGCAAGCCCAAGCAGGAAGCTAATCCAAACCACCATGGATAACTGGTACCTCTTCAACATCGGTAAGCACTCATCCCCTTCAAAGCTGTAGAACATCTACTAATGCATCGCTACAGTGAACAACGACTTTCATAAAACACATGACATTTTCGATCTATTCAAGGGACTAGTCGTAAAAGATCTCGAGACCGAAGTCACCGGCACTCCACAGGCCACTGAACCAGTGAAGAATGGAGCACCATCAGACGCTCCCGCCCCAAAAGCAGCCGTTGCAGCAAACTAGAGCTAATTCATCCTCTACCCCTACTGCAAACCCCCCTGACACTCTAAAATTCGCAAATATCACCACTACTCTAAAACCTCTCTTTTTTTGGTTCCATTTCAACTTACCTTTATCAAATACCCCATTCAACATTCGTGTTTCGTTCTAAAGCATATTTTTTTTTTCTCGTTTATTTGTTATCCCTCTATGGCCTCACCTCTAATTTCTCTCACTCCTTGCACTTTCGGCGTCCAAAAACAAAATAAAAGTATAAAGGGTAAAACCCTGGAAAGGAGAACTTGTGGTTTAAGGAAGACAGCCGGGGCTAGACTCAACTCAATGCATGGGAAAGCGGCGTCTAGAATAACAGGGAGAGGAGATAACAGAAGAGTCTGAGGTGCATCATTTTATCCAATTATATTATGGCGGGCGAAAGGGTGGGAGGCGCGCAACCAGAAGGGAGATTTCAACAAAGTACTACCTTGATGATTGGGATGATGCAACGGATGATGACTTTTCAACATTATTTCAACATGAATAAACCAGCGCTTAGGTTAATTTTCTAGAGCATTTTGTAATTTCATATGCTAATATTCAATCAATTCTATGAATTTTCGGAGGGCTTTAACAGAACGAAAGTACTTGTGTTCTTATCTCTATTTCCAAGGGAATGTGTAACAGAACAACAGCGAAGGGTTATGAATAATTTCATCGTTCAATGTGTAGAACGGGCTTCGTGGTAGAGAATTTGTGGAATCGCTTCTCATCTGAATAAATGCGAAGCCATCAATCAGCAAAATGATGGCCGTGTATTAGTTTGTGTGTATCTTATCCCGAGAACCTCCGAAATAGAAATCCTTTGCCGAGAATTTGAGAATAACCGATATAGCAATTGCTACAATTAAGACACCGCCTATAACCTTCAATGATCTCACGCCCTGTGCTGTCTTTAGTTCAGGTGGGACTCTTGACGCCATATACTGATAATATCCCCTACACGTCAGCGCAGCAAGGGTTAGACAGAATATAGCCATTGGTAGCAGATTTCTAAATGCCCGTCTAGTAAAAGACGCGATCTGGACACTGAGCCAATTTGGAGTGCTGCTATTTGTATCTTTTGTTCCTCCATCTTGGGTCCCTAAGGTAGGGATGGACCCATCCGCTCCCTGGGTATTTCCCCCAAACTTGGTGATGTTGACTGCTGTAAGCTGGCTTCCGTCTCTTAGTTTCTCGGCGTTGTCTACACTTACTACACTCCCTGTTCTTGTAGTTGTGGTGGCGACGCTTTCTCCGGATGCCCTGTGATATTGTCCGGAGGAGCTTTTCTTGCTCGTAGCTTCGTCTGGGGTAAAGTACCCTTCCATCTCGCCTGAGTTGAGTCGAATGGGTGTGACTGTTGAAGTGGTAGTGGTAGTGGTAATGGTAGCAAGTAGGTCGTCTCCCTTTAAGGCTCCAAGCTGAAGCGTCTGACTCGCCTGGCTTTGGGGTTCGAGGCGGATTTCTCTGGATAGCCTCCTTCCTTGGTTGCTGTCGATATTTCGCCTTTCGATGGGTCCCGTGCTGCGGTAATGCGGATGGGGCTCCTGGGGGTATCTCGGCATGCTGGGAGAACGGCGACTTTGGTACTGGGAACACCGAGGGCTCCTTCGATCGTACTGACCAGGCGGCCTGTACGGATCCGGAGGTACTGGGCGCCACCGCATCTGTTGATGAGGGTCGACCGGGCGTCGATTTGGCATTTGTTGGATTCCCCCTTCTCTTCCATATACTCGCGAATCTTCTAAAAAAGATCGGTTGGTCTGCTCCCTCCATCCATGTTGTGGTTGGCCCCCAGGAGGAGCCGAGCTATGCCTCCACTGTCGTGGTCCGCCTTGAGTATTAGGATTATGAGGTTGCCCAGGAGGTCGATCTCCCCTACGCCCTCTCTCTATAGGTCCTGCGCTTTGTAAAAGTGTATCACGGATTTTAAACAACTTCCTTGGAGGAGTGCTAGGGCCCCCAGGAGTCATAGCTCGAGGACTTGGTGCCCTTTCAGGATCAACCATATCATTATTATACCGGTAAACTTGGTGACAAGCCTGTTGGAAGTCCGCAATCTGCTGAGGAGTCATGGTTTTGGGACATGGTTCCCTAGCTGATGGCATGTTGACAACAAAGCGATCTTCAAGGCTTTTAAATGGCACGCCAGCACCTGACAAAAGGGTAACATGAGCTTGTGCTTGTTCTCGAGAACTGATGAAAAGCGAGTTATGCATACCGTCATCGGTGGAGGGTGTCGGCAGCGGTGTCCTCTCCGAAGCATCTAAACTGATCCATTGGTCTCCTTTGAGGCGCCATTTCTGGTTATTCATGGCGCCTCCTGGATTTTCTACCTGAGGGCCGAGATCATCTGAATGGCTTTCGTCTGTTACTGTTGGGCTAACAACTCCAGTACGTGGATTTGCACCGCGAGCTAAAAGACAATCATCACGACTGACAGTTTGCGAAGTCCTTCTTGGGCCTACCAGGTGTCTTGTATAATCTTCATGCGGCTGATGGTGGGGAACATCAGGAGCGTTTCCTCCGAGCC
>JANTQJ010000505.1:0-14528 GCA_032989685.1 Arthroderma sp. PD_2
GCCTGACGCCACTGCGGGGACGTACGACAACGTCGTACGTCCCCGCAGCCACCCCCGGAACCCCCCCCCCGCCCCCCGCCTTTCGCATCCGTCCTATTTGTAATTCATTGTTTTCTTTTGTTTGGGTGCAATGTTTTAAATTTTGCCCTTGTTCATCTCCCATATTTGATGTTTGAGGTGTTGGTAGAAAGTGTTCGTTCGGAAAGCATACCAAAATGGGAATCCATATGCCGCCAAATATTCGTTTTTATACATTCTACCCGGCGATGAGACGGTTGTTATTGTTTATTTGCTCTCATCTCTCACCCCTCCCTCTCACCTCCCCGCCCTGTGACACTACACCCTACTGTAAATTAGTAAGGATAAATGATTTTCTCGGTGTAGCAAAGCCTGGCCTTTGCACATCCTATGTATATCTTCCCCGTAAACATTTATTGATGTTATCAATATTGTAGTAGATAGAAGTTCCGCATGATGAGTCTTTCTGACCCCGTCAAAGAGTTGAGCATATTGTCAGGGCCAGGCCGACCTTCCCATAGGAGTTTAATTGATAAGAATCGAAGTTTAGCAGCTACAATCGCCTCCCAACCGAAGGCGGAACAACTTAGCAGATGTAAAAAGTTTTCCCAAAATATAGCACAAGCGATAGAAACACTATATACAGCCTGGTAACATATTAACCGTTTCAATCGTCCCTTCAAGGCTCAACACTAAAGCGAGGAATGAATTTGCCAACTCGGGCTTGGTACTGCTTGTAATCAGGGTATTTGCTCGACGTGATACTTTCGGTCAGGTAAGTGCTTCCCTGGAAAAGCAAGACAAGGCACAATGCACCAACACCGCTCCAGTTGAAATACGATTCAACCCGGTAAGCGGACCAAACATATAACGTAACCCAAACCGCCTGCTCCGCTACGAAGTTGGGGTGTCTGCACCAGGACCAAAGGCCAGACACCACAAATCCACGGTCCAGGTCATCGCTCGTAAACACATCCCTATACTCTGGCGGCACACGGGCAGTCTTCTGATATTGCTTCTTGGCTAGCTGATACTTCCATTGCTGCTGATCGGCAAAATACTCAATCATCACGAAGAAAAGAATAGACCTAGAGAGTGCGAGGTCGGGAAGCCCAAAACCGGGTGCACCGGGGACGGTGCCGATGAGGACAAAGATGTATGTGGGCGCGGTGATGAGAAAAAGGAGGACGGACTGGGTGAGGCTGATGAAGAAGACATTGAATAGGAAGAACAGCGCAGGGCTTTTCACTATGTTTCGAACGACGACCCAGCGATAGTCTTCGGAGCCGATAGAGTAGCCTCCTTTCCTCCAGTAGTTGAAAGTGAGCCGGACCTACACGGAAAACACAAGAGGGTCAGTTAAACGGGCGGGGTATTCTCGTCGAGAAGGGCAAAGGCGAGATGCAGCTCCATAGCGGGCTAGATTATTTTACTTACACTCCATATCAAAGTGAATACAAAGATCGTGTTGACTTCAGTGGTGGACATGCCGTTTAATCGGCACCAAAGGGCGAAGTGGCCATTGTAGATAGAGGGTAGAATACTCCACAAGCGGTCGACTTGAGAATAGTTTCTGTTGATTTCAGAGACTAACAAGACAGTTGGGACGAGTAAAAGCGAAAAGGCGAACGCCGTCACGAGCGGATTGGTCGTTAGATAGATTTCTCGAAGCGCATCGGGGTCCAGGCCCGCCTCTGCCGCTCTCGTCGGCAGTGAGTAAAGCTGGGGAAGGAAAGGGAGGACGGCTTGAGAGAAATCTGCGCAATCAGCCACAGATTTCAAGTTTGGCAGTGCCATGGCAGACATCTGGTGGAGGCGTGTGGACTTCTCTGTTGTTTTTAGATAGTAACACGTAGATGTCCAAGAGAGCAATTGCATTTGTTTGTAGTTTTTTAAAAAAAAAGGGAGAAAGTTTAAAGTTGTGGACCGTGCACCGGTATTAAATTGAAGCTTATCTAACGCGTCCGCGCGAAGCGAATCTCAACGTCATGAACTTATCTCTCTTTAACCAGTGAACTGAGAACAGATTAGAGGGGAAGATACGACTGATGAACTGGACCAGTGATTGGGCGCTCTTATGGCTCCCAGAATTTTGTGCGTTGCAGAGAAACCTGCAATCGCCAAGCTGGTGGCTCAACATTTATCTGGAGGCAGCCTGAGAACAGTAAGAATGCCTCCCCCATAGAAACAACAAGGAAACTAAACCATTCTTTACCAGTCAAGTATCCAGGGTAGTCCATATGTTAAAAATTACGAATTTGATTTCACATTTGATCATCCTTGGGGCAGCTGTTCTGTTGTTATGACAAGTGTGCTAGGCCACTTAACAGCACTGGACTTCGAGAGTGGATGCCGGAGTTGGCATTCATGTAATCCCTCTCGCCTTTTTGAAGCGAATGTCATAACTTCTGTGGATAAAGTCTGAACCCAGTCAAGATGTCCAGCCTTGCTTGTTCGCTGATGAGGCAACAACTAACTAATAATCATCTCCTATCAGGAAAAATTAGGCATAGCCGAGAATATTAAATCACAGGCCAGGCGCTCTAGGGGTTTGTTCATATGGACCGATTGTGATAGAGAAGGAGAACATATCGGCTCCGAAGTTCGAGACCAGGCCGTACTAGGTAACCCAAGGATTGAGGTTAAAAGGGCAAAATTCAGCAATACAGAGCGGACGTAAGTACGTCTTGTCCTGATAAGGCTTCTTCAACTAACAATGAATGAATATAGCCATGTACTACAGGCCGCATGGAGGCCTGTTAGTCTTGATGAACGACAAGCGAATGCCGTCGCCGCTAGGATTGAACTGGATCTACGCATAGGAGCAGCTTTTACAAGACTGCAAACCCTCCAGCTTCAAACATTGGGAGGAGTATTAGCTGAGAAGGTTATTAGTTATGGTAAGAAGGCTTTCACGGACATGGTATCGGCCATCTGGCTAACCCAAACTTATCAAGGCTCATGCCAGTTTCCAACTCTTGGATTTGTGGTGGATAGATACTTTCGAGTGAAAAACTTCCAGCCGGAGACATTCTGGTCTATCAAGGTTTCACATGTCCGCGATAATATCACAGTGAACTTCAACTGGCGCCGCAACCATCTTTTTGACAGAGCCGCTGTGGTGATTCTCTTCGAACGATGTCTGGCTGCTAAAACGGCAACTGTCACCAAGGTTAACAGAAAGCCTACTAGCAAATGGCGACCACTTCCTTTAACGACAGTTGACCTTCAAATGATGGGAAGTAAATACTTGCGGATAGACAGTCAGACTATTATGAAGGTATGGACAGCAACTGGTGGCAGAGATTAGCCCGAACCCTACTAAGTTCTTCAATTCCTACCCATGAAGGTTGCCGAAACCCTTTATACGAAAGGGTTTATCAGCTATCCCCGTACCGAAACAGACCAATTCGATAAGGACATTGACCTGAAGAAGCTGGTTGAAAAACAGTTTCAAAGCGGTGCATGGGGTGATTACGCTCGCGGGTTCGTATCTTTCACTGTAACCCATTTGAATAACCTTTTTCCTAACTTCAAGCACATCACGGTGCTACGATTATAATAGACTTATAGGCGGCGGTTTTAAACAGCCTCGTCGGGGCCGAAATAATGACAAAGCGCATCCTCCAATTCACCCAGTGGCCTACGTTGCCCCAACCGTTCTCGATGCAAACGAGAAAAAGGTGTACGAATTTGTTACTCGACGATTTTTGGCCTGCTGCTCAGAAGATGCGAAAGGCGAGTCCACTGACGTCGAAATCAAATATGGCGAAGAGAACTTCCACACTCGTGGCCTCATTGTGCTAGAACGAAACTACCTCGATGTTTATGTATACGACAAATGGGAGAGTAGCCAACCTCTGCCAAACTTCACACTGAATGAAACATTCGAGCCCACAGAAGCGAATATGACAGAGGGTAAAACAGTTGCCCCTGGATATCTAACTGAACCAGAACTCATTGGGCTTATGGATGCGAATGGAATTGGCACTGACGCTACAATGGCGGAGCATATTTCGAGAATTAAGGTAAGAGAGTATGTTGCAACCAGACCGCGCGGAGGCGGCGGCGGTAGAGGTGGAAGGGGTGGGGTAGAGGAATTCATCCCAACTAAATTGGGCGTTGCTCTTGTTGAAGGATATGACAATGTGGTTGCTGGACTACCCGATTGCCCTAGCCTGACAAAACCATTTCTTCGCAAGGAGATGGAGTTGCGAATGGGGGATATATGTGCAGGAACCAAGACGAAAGCGGAGATCGTGACCCAGAACGTTCGCATGTACCGTGAAGTGTTTACACATACGCAACGGCGCATTGACCTACTTAAGGTGGCTTGTAGGAAGTATGTATATGAAGTTGCGACTTAATGCTATCACGTACCATGGATTGATGATCCTTTGGATACATGGCGTGGTCCATCTATGTTGCTTTTCTACTACAAGAGTCAAGGGATATCTCGAATAAGCAAGAATCAATAACCAAATGAACGGAAATGTGTGGCTAGGCTGCCTCTAACAGTGTTTAAAATCAATGTAAAATATTACACAACTGTGCCTCAATTCACAGGACCAATTTCAAGCTATTCAAGTGCCAGCGCAGTATTGTCCGGGGCCCTTCAAGGGAGCACTCAGCTAGTTAGTGGGTAGATAAGTGAAAAGGATAAATAAGACGCATGTATGACTGAAGAGGGATAGAGCCTTTAGGCGGTATTCAGTGTGTGCCATGAACTAACCAAATATTAGATCAGCTGCAAGTGGAAGACAAGCAGATATAAAAACAGCAACGAAAGTCAAACAATACATAAGTAGCTAAGTAGTACGGCTAACAGGGAGTTGTCATGCTCATTTCGAGTCCCCCGGTTTGCTTGCGGGTGACTCTTCGGGCAGTTTTTCAGCAGCAGATTCAGGATAAGCAAGAGGAGCTTTAGCTGCGTCAACATCTAGAGGCACAACGGTGACGGAGGAATCTTCTTTCCTTTCTTCGTTCCCTGGTGTCCCCCCTTTTAGTCCTTCCAGAGATGAGGGCGGTTGGGCGGGAGATTCAAGTGAATGCTCATCCTTGTTGGCAGGTGTTATCTCATCGACCTCTAGTTTTCTCCCTCCCACGGGTGTCGAGGGAGCAAAACTCACCCTTGACGCTAGGCTTCCATTTCCACTCCCTTTAGGGGGGTTCCCAAACACCTCCGCCTTGGGGTTCAGCTTCCCCCGACCTTTAGATGTCCCTGGAGAACCAGAGTCGGGGTAGGAGGAGCTTTTGAACTTGTCATCCTCTTGATACCTTGGATCATATCGGCTAATATTTTTATTTTTAGTCACTTCTGGTGTATCCTTAGAGCCCTTCGAAAAGCTAGGCTCGGGGTTAGAGTCGTTTCCCTTATACCTTGGATCAAATCGACTGAAATTTTCTTTCTGCCTTGTTCCTATCGGATTATCAGAGGCTGCTGAAGAACCGGAGGAGTGGCTGGTCAACTTGTCATCTCCCTTATACCTTGGATCGTATCGGCTGATATTTTGATCTTTCAACTCCTTAGAAACAGATGCCGGCAACGAACCAGCCTTTCTCCCCACAGACATATCAATGTGAACGGGTTTCCGTGGTCCTGTCCCTACAGGATCTGTGGGGACAGGTTTTGGGTTAATTGGCTCAGTTAGTGGAATCGTAGTCACTGAAAGCCCTAGCTGCCCGAGACATCGACGAATGTCTTTATAATTTGTAGCATTTCCTTCGCGCAGGGTTTCTATACGTTGCTCGCTATCGGTAATTCTCTCCTTTGCCATCATCAGGTTGTTTTCTGTACTGTATGCGAAATTCTCGACGTCTGAAACCTTCTTCTTAAGGCGAACCAAGTCGATAGGCTTGATATCTCCCTCTGGGTGAAGGATATTCAAGCACTTGCGGACATCCTCCACACGGGCATAACGAGACGCAATTTTTTTACCCAATTGATCTATGCTTTGTTCAATAACTTTGGTAAGTTGGCTGTAGTCTTCCGTGCGCTGCTTAGGAATATCACTTGAGATTAAAGTAGCCACAGCATCTCTGTCTTCTCGAACCTGTGATATGAGATCTAAGTAGCTCTTTTTCAGGTCCACCAGCTTAACGGCATCCTCTTCGTTGGTGGCGCCTATTGGAGCTTTCTGGGGTATCGTTTTCCATTGCTCTATAGAATCCTCAAGGTGGGTAACAGTCGCCAAGAGAGACTTGTGCTCAAATTTCGTGGCACTTCCTTCTGTCAATTCTTTCAATGAACACTCCGTGTAATCAAGCTTTGAACTTAGCGAGTCCAGTTGGTCCTGAAGCGATAATAGGCTTTTATCAGCCAGTGCACTGCTTTCTAGTGCCTGAAGCCTCGTTGAGAAAGTTGATATGCGACTATTTACCTTTTCGCCTTCGACACTCCATGGTTTCAAATGTACCACGTTCTCAATCTTTTCTAGACGAGTAGAAAGTTGATCTAGAGCCCTAGGCGTGACCGTGTCTTGCTGTAAATCCACCAAGGAGGCTTTCAGTTTTTCTATATCAATAGCGCTAGTCTCGCTTGTCGGTTCCTCTAGCTTAAGCTGGAGCTTTCTTATTTCCGATTTGAGATTAGACACATCTTCCTTGATTGCAAGGTTTGTCTGCTGGCTAACTTGCTTAGCCCTTTCGCAATCTTTCTTTTGCTCCTTGATTGCACCCCTTATAGACGCTACGTGCTCTGTAATGCTACTTTCTGATTCCTCTTTGATGGAATCAGTATCCTGCCTCAGGTTCGTGATTTGTTCTTGGAGCAACTCCAACTCGGATTCGAGCCCTGCGGGCACGTCTCCCTTGACTGGAGCAGCCATACCCACAAGTTGATTTTTGCGTTTTTCGGAGTCTTTCTTCAACTCGTTGATCATATCCCTCATGAAAGATATTTGCTCCGTGAAGCCGTTGTCTGATTCCTCTTTAGAGGTAATAGCCCGCTTTAACTCCGTGATTTGTTCTTGAAGAAGCTCGAACTTAGGTTTGAGCCCCGTGGACGCGCTTTCTTTGACCGAAACCATATCCGCCAGAGGATTCACATGCTTCGGTCTTCCAGAGCCCTCCTTCAATTCCTTGATCATATCCATTATGGAAGATATGTGCCCAGCTGAGCGCTCCGAGCGCGCTTCTGATTCTTCCTTCAATGAAACAATGTCTCGCCTCATTTTCGTTAACTTTTCTTGGAGAGACTCAAATTCAGATTTGAGTCTTTCGGACTGGTTGGTAGAAAATTCTTGGAATTGCTGTAGGTCATGCACGGTATCCTTTAATGACGAGATCCTCTCTGAAGCGCTACTTGAACGATTATTCCGACTTTCCCCCGAGCTAGAGGCTGGCGTGGACAAAAGACCATCAACCTTCGCCTCTATCAGATTCAGGCGAATATTATGCGCGGCGAGCTCATTCTGGATCTTATTAGGGCCATCCGCGGGAAACACCGAGGTCACCCCAAGCTTCTGACGCGATTCCAACCTTCGAGCGGATAGCACAAGCCAATAATTGAAAACGAAAAAAAGGATAGCAGCCGTGTACATATTGGGGTTGCGCTTGGCCTCCTGCTTCACGAACCAGTAGAGCGTGTACCCAACCCATTCATCATATTCTGGATGAGTCGTGTAGTACTCTGGCCACACAGTATTAGTCACCGTGGATTTCAGTGTTGGGGTCGGAGTACAGGTAGTTACTGTAGGAATGGGGATGTCGGTGTATTTCCCCATGTGTTCCTCAAGTTTGTGTTCCCATCCCAGTAAAAAATCCTCAAGGGGTTTTTGAAGAATCAGGGTACTGCCGTTGAGAGAATGATCTAAGAAGCTGGTTGAATTTCTCACTGGCCACATCACATTGCGGAACAGTGAAAGCGCCGAGTTTGTGGTTGCCGTTAATTGGATGGTACCAGCGATTCTTACTGGTAATGGCGAGTATGGGCCTACTGTGGTCAGTGGGATAGGGTGCCACAGCCCATATATGGCGAAAAAGGTAAATAACCCGAGCAGGATAGCAGGTTCCATTGTTGAAATCGTCTGATCTCCTGTCGGAATGGGCTCACGAGCGGCCGGGTGCAGTAAGAGGGCCAAAGGGCCTAGAGCATAGATATAGAGGAAGTATGCTAAGAACGAGAGACGAGCAGGAGTTTGATTAGCAGGCTCAGGGTACGGAAGAGTGGTGGCTATATTGCTGTGACAATAAATGTATTTTTTTGGCGAGATGGTGATGTAAATTGTAGAGAGGAGGTGTGTAAGGCAAGCGAGATACTTATAGCACTGGTTAAGGGGTAAGTGATATTTGATGCCTCCTCTTGGCTGACGGGAATTCCCACTGATGAAGGAAGAACACTGAACAACAAATCAGAGATAGGTAGGAGAGGAGGTAAGCGTGAATTCAACAAGGAAGAATAATCTAGTTAAGTAGAGAAAAAGTAGAGAAGAATTATTAGATGGACACAAAGGGTAGAGTGTCCACAGGACTCCTGATGTTTCCAGTGTATTGAAGTGAAGGATTTCATTGTTGAAGAAAGTGCTGGAATAAGCAGTATCCCTAGGGTATCAAAGGGCTCAAGGAATGACACATGGACCACATTTGCCAGTAGGCCTTTGAGGTTCTATTCATCCATGGCTATTTGTTATGGCCTATGGAGTATATCGGCACCAGTTATCTGCAACAAACAGTACTAGCTAGTGCACGTCTTAAAATTAACAAGGCAGGGATAACGTCAAGTTTCTTGCCTCATGATAGAAATTCAGCATTGTAGAGATTTACAATGAGATTTAGCTGCTGCATAACGACCGTTTTGCCCAGGAAGCAAGGGCAGCAACAAAGGACATATTCGAGCTAAAGGCTTCTGTTCTTCGCTTCATCATTGAATGCGATCAAAAGGCAATGCGATTACTGAAAGTCTATCCATTCAGCCAGTGAAACGTCAGCTACCCAGTGGCATTGACTCGAATATGTTGGAAAGATAGCCTGCTTGCAGAGGTAAATCCATACAAATATTCGTTGTCTCGAGGTTGTAAAAAAGCGAGCTGGAGGTTAAAAAAGGAAATCATACCACGTGACCATCTGGAAGCAATAACCTTGGAAGGCTGTCTTCATCATTTCCTTGAGAAGTCGCATGTCCGAGTCGAAAACATCCGGTAGACATAGTCTTGGAGTCGTAAACAAAGAATAGGAGTCCGAATGATTATGATACGATATAAACTCCTAACATGAAAGTCTCCTATTTTTATTACCCCGTACGTGGATATAGATACAATATTAGATGGTAGTACACCATGGAAGTACGAGTGGGCCCTGCTTGTGTTCATTTCACCCAAAATCCGGGAAGGTCAAGTTAGATAGTCTGGACCCAGGCACACAGAAGCCCACGTATAAAAAGGGCGTAAGTAACTAAAACGAGATGGCAATAATAAATCCTTGGAAAAATGTGGCACCTTCTCACTTCAGGATGCATACGTCTCGTAGCGTGAGATTCTAGTTGAGTCGCTCAGCAAGAACTGTGCCATAGTAGATAGTAGCAGCCAAGGCAGCCATGTTGACTGCGGCTGATAGCTGATGGAGTCTTCCAAACGATTTGTTCAACTTCTTCATCTCCTGGGAGTGAGGTTCTGGGTCGGTATACTTCTTGCCGTCAATCGACTCTGGTCATGATGTTAGCAGCCTATTGCAGATAGCAAAACAGATATAACGATCAAAAGCTAACCCTGTTCCTTTCTCTGTTTCATTACTTTCGCCGCTGCCGGCTGGATAAACAACAGGTTGGTGATTCCACCCAGAAATGTGGTCATAATTGGGATAAGGGTGCTCCATCGGTTGATGTCAGAAAACACACCAGTAAAGCCTGATGGGCCAAATCGACCAGCGACCTTTTCGCCAGGATAGGTCAACGCGAGCACAAGTGGCACTGCGGTTTGCAGGCCAAAGTATACTGGGAAAGTAGATGACTGAAGGGCCGAAAATTGCGGCCTAGGCAGCGACCTAAAAGCGATAATGCCACTGACGAATGTCTGCAATCTGTATTAGTATTTAAAAGTTATAGAAGGACCGGAAATCGCACTTGGTAGGATTGAAACCCCAGCAACGACCCATAGCTTCATCTCGCGATTAGTATTCGTCAACAGAGGAATTGAGAGGAGATTGCCATGCACACCTGAGGATATGGGCCGGAGCCAGAAGAGAGGATCGGTCGGACATTATTACGACACTTGCTTCGGAGTCTTCGTGTAGCTGATTATTGAATCGAGTTGGAGAAGTTGTTCTGATGAGCTTCGGGGTCGACGGGGAACGATGACGTTCGAGTTGTCGATCAGGGAAAAGGGAAGTGACGTCATGTGATTTCGCGTTTCTATGGCGCGTCTGCCTAGCTTACTAAGCCACGCCTCAACATCAACGCAGAGCGAGATATGTAAAAACAGTCCACGAAACAACTGCGGTCAAGCAACTGAATAATTCGAAAAAATCGCAGAGATCCGGATTGTCTGTTGCTCTAAAAGTGTAAACATGGCGGAGAAAGAAGCCACGGTCTACATAGTGGACGTCGGGGCGTCCATGGGAGAGCGCAACAGCGGGCGAGTATCGTCGGATCTTGAATGGGCAATGCTATACGTCTGGGATAAGATTACTACGACAGTATGAGAATGGACAATATTCTCCTATTTTGATCAGCATTAACCTCTTTAATGCAGGTGGCCACAGGCCGGAAGACAGCTACAATTGGTGTCGTTGGCCTTCGAACGGATGGTATAGTAGATGCATAAATTTCTCTCCTCGGACTTGTGCAGATTCTAATTCTCAGCAAGGGACTTCGAGTGATATATGGGATAAATCTCAAGATGAGGCTTATGAGCATATATCAATCTTCAAGGAAATTGGACAGTATGCACCTCCGAGACCTCAAGACACTGGAAGAGTCTAATATGCCTCATTAGAGCGCTTATGCCTGATCTCAAAGAGCTGCGGAGCCTAATTAAACCAAGCAACACTGACAAAGGAGATGGTATGAGATGTTCTACTCACATTCTTGCCTCTCTGCGTATACCCAGTCAGATCTAACAATGATCTAGCTATTTCCTCGATAATATTAGCTGTTGATATGATCATCAAGTATTGCAAGAAGCTTAAATACAAAAGGAAGATTGTCCTTGTTACTAATGGAAAGGGAGCCATGGATCCTGATGGCATGGACGACATTGCAAGTAAAGTAAATGAGGAGGGCATTGAACTTGTTGTTCTGTGAGTTTGCTATTTACTTGCGGACTCTGGTGCACGTTATATCTAATATACTATAGCGGTGTGGACTTTGATGACCTCGACTTTGGTTTCAAAGAGGAGGACAAGGACGCGTTTAAAGTAAGTCGCTGACCGTGCACGAGTCTGTTCTTGCCATTAACAATTTTATAGGCCGGGAATGAGTCTTCGCTGCAGAAACTGTGCGACGTTTGCGATGGTGTCTATGGAACCCTAGAACAAGCAATATCTGAGCTTAGTACGCCTCGTGTTAAGATTGTGCGAGGTGTCCCCAGCTTCAAGGGAGACCTGCGTCTTGGAGACCCAGAGAAATATGATTCCGCCTTGTCAATACAGGTCGAGAGATATTACCGTACCTATGCTGCCCGACCACCAGCTGCCAGTTCTTTCGTTTTATCTGGTGCGCCACCAGATGTCCA
Source organism: Arthroderma sp. PD_2 (assembly GCA_032989685.1). Lineage (NCBI taxonomy): Eukaryota > Fungi > Ascomycota > Eurotiomycetes > Onygenales > Arthrodermataceae > Arthroderma > Arthroderma sp. PD_2. The sequence continues at coordinate 11,685 of JANTQJ010000505.1, forward strand.
AGAAAGCGAAAAGTCTTCGGCAACACTGAAAAATGTGGATTATGAGGGTGAAAATGCCAATACTAGCGAATTGACAAGTGTTAGGAATGCGCGAGCTTATCAGGTTCCTGACGAGGGTGTGGTGGGTGGCAAGCGAGATGTAGAACGAGATGAGCTTGCAAAAGGGTATGAATACGGCCGAACGGCTGTTCACATAACTGAATCGGATGAAAATATAACGAAGCTTGAAACGAGCGCTGCTCTGGAGTTAATTGGGTTTATACACTCTGAGAATGTCTGATCCCACCACCTACTTCCATGAATATGGCTTCCGTGGTGTTTTACTAACCAGTCTTATTATAGTACGATCGCTACATGAACATGTCAACATCCAACGTTATAATCGCCCAAAAAACCAACAATAAAGCTATCATGGCTCTCTCTTCTGTCATTCATGCACTTTTCGAGCTTGAGAGCTATGCCGTTGGTCGACTAGTCACCAAAGATGGCAAATCGCCTGCCCTTGTCCTTCTAGCCCCCTCAATTGAGCCGGACTATGAATGCTTGCTTGAAGTCAAATTGCCTTTTGCCGAAGATTCTCGTTCTTACCGCTTTCCACCGCTTGATAAGGTTACCACTGTATCTGGGAAGGTGGTCAAGGAGCATCGAAACCTACCCAGCGAAAACCTCCTATCAGCCATGGAAAAGTACGTGGAAAGCATGGAACTCATCGAACCTGGTGAAGAGGGGTAAGCTATTTTAAGAAGAATAGAAGGTAAAGATATTTTACTTACATTAAATTAGTGAACCGGTCGAATCATTTGCTCTTGAAGACTGTTACTCTCCGCTTCTACACCGAATTGACCAGGCTATCCGGTGGCGTGCCATACATCCTACGAAGCCGCTTCCTCCTATTCCGGAAGTGCTTCAGAAGTTATCACAACAACCAGAGGCATTGCAGGAACAGAGTAAGCCGGCGTTAGAACAATTGATCAAAGCATCAGATGTCAAAAAGGGTAGGTTACAGTGCACTACTCTGTCACCAGAGACCAAACATTCTCGAATATTCCCTTTTGCCACTTTTTTTCTCCCAATATGCTGCATTACTGACTATCATCACAGTGCCACCAAAGATTAAGGGTCGCAAACGAAATAGGGACGCCGATAAGCCTCTCTCTGGGCTTGACGTGGAAGAGCTTTTGCAGGGCGAAAAACGCCAGCGAATCTCGCCCGAGAATGCTATACCTGAATTCAAACAAGCGCTTGCAAACACAGATGATATCAATACAATCAAGGACTCTGTGAACCAGATGTGCACGATTATTGAGAACCAAATCAAGCATAGTCTCGGCGACTCGAATTACGACAGAGCTATTGAGTGTTTGGGGACTATGAGAGACGAATTAATTTCCTTCGAAGAGCCGGATTTGTATAACGGTTTCATTCGTGAGCTGAAACGAAAGTTACTGGATGATAAACTGGGCGGAGATAGGAGAGAGCTCTGGTGGCTTATTCGACGGAATAAAATTGGATTGGTAGACAACAAGGCAGTGGAGATATCGAATGTTACGGAACAGGAAGCGAGAGAGGTAAGTCCCCCCTGGCTTTATGATCGAGCTATTACTAATATTAAGTCTCAGTTTATGTCGGCAAAATTAGCATAACATCCAAGGAAGTTTGCTTGTTTACAGACGCTTCTTGGGTAGCAGTAGGAGTTTTCAATGGTTTCTGAGGCATACGTTCAAAGCAATTATGTGGGCAGGATAGAACCAAGTAATGTCAAATAAGTTCATCATGTTTGATACTAAACGCTGCAATACCAAAGTTAATAAACATGGCGAAAGATGTCGCTTCACAAAAAAAATTGGGAAAAGAAGGGTATATAACAAAGAACGTGTAAAATCGATACTCGGGGGAACAACTAAGAGTAAGGAGATAGGTATCAGGGTTTGCTTAAGATATTTTCGTTGCCCTCTTTTGCGCAATGTCGATTTTGCTCTTGAGCCTAGGGAATCGATAGTTAGTACCTGTAACTCGTGCTATAACATAAAAAAGTGATATATGGGGAAAGGCATGGGTAGTACTAACTTTCCGGCATCTTCGTCCACGACATTCAAGAGCTCTAGTTGAAGCTCTAGCTCGTTATTAATAGCGATGCCAAGTTCTTTCTGTCGAGCAACAATCTTTCTAATTTCTTCGACGCCAGAATCCTGATCTTGTATGACTTGCTTCTGTAGTTGCAGTACACCCTCATTATCCAACTCCCTTGTGCGATTAGTCTCTTTCCCCAAAATGCGGCCACCCTTTGCCGTAGGTTTCCGACTCCCTGTGGCTGCATCCACGCCCAAAAGGGCCTGTTTATCTTGTATAGAAGCCACGGCAGAGTCCAGCTTATTCTTAGCAGCCATTGAATTCAGCAGATCATCCAATGCATCTTTCTCTTTTCTGGCACTAGTGAGTAGATCTTTGCGTCGACGAAGTTCTCCTTCCCCAAGCTTAGAACCACTCCAGACAGAGTTCCCTGATATGTTTTTCAATCCTTCTTCCAAAGCTCCCAACAGAGTTCCCGTTCTCACAAGGCTGCTTTTTGCGGACGCAGAACACTCGTGCTGTTTCTGCGGCGTCGAAGCTTGATCTCGGCGAGTCAAATGTAGTCTTGCATCATGTAGATGTGACTTAACATCTCTATGGCAGTCTAGCCAAGTTGTAGCGTCTGTAATCGGGGCTCCCGCTCCTGGGCCGGTAATAGTTGAATGCAGGTTCGAGGCTCGTGTGGACGCATTAACGGGTGGCAGGTTCAAAAATGTGCGCCACGCGGTAGAATTACGCCATCGCGAGTCTTCTGAGCTGTTTATGGCTTGTATG
>JANTQJ010000506.1:0-14504 GCA_032989685.1 Arthroderma sp. PD_2
GACCGATCGCCACCTCGTTACCTCGTCCTGTCAACGACGCGCTCATCTCCCTCCTCGGTGCCAACTGCTACACCTCCCTGGTGCTTGGTTTGGACATAACAAAAGACCCAGAATGTGTTCCGCTCGCGATTTCTAAGGTTCTTGGAATCGCCATTGTTTTCTTCAGCGCGATCGTCAAGGTTCCGCAGATTCTCAAGCTTATCTCGTCACGATCCGCCGCCGGAGTCTCATTCACATCCTATGCTCTCGAGACGACCAGTTTCCTCATCACTCTCGCTTATAATGCGCGTCAGGGGTTTCCATTTAGCACTTATGGCGAGGTAGCCCTGATTGCTGTCCAGGATATTGTGGTCAGCGTACTGGTTCTGGTATTTTCTGGCCAAATTGCGTCTGCGGGCGCGTTCTTGGCTGCTGTTATTGGGATCGGCTATGCGTTGCTGTTCAGCGGTGAGACCATTGTGGACCAGGCTGCCATGAGCTATCTTCAAGCCGGAGCTGGTCTTTTAGGTATCGCCAGCAAGTTGCCCCAGATTTGGACGATCTGGAGCCAGGGAGGCATTGGACAACTCAGCTCCTTCGCAGTAAGGCGCATCCTCACTTCCATCTCCAACTTTGTGTGGCCTTTTATTTCATGCGTCGATAATATCAGACCACGATCACTAACAGAACATTTTATCAGGTCTTCAACTATCTCTTTGGATCCCTTTCCCGCATCTTCACCACTCTCCAGGAGGTTGACGATAAGCTCATCCTGTACGGCTTTGTGGCTGGGTTCGGTCTTAATGTGATACTTGCCGCGCAGGTGCTTTACTATTGGAACGCCCCATCTGGCACTCCTTCTAAGAGGACTTCGGGCCGCAAGCAGGTCGTCTCGGAGGTACGAATTCCCGTAGCAACCTCGAGCGGAGCATCGCAAAGCCCGTCAGTCAAAGGCCCGTCGACAAGGAGAAGGGGATAGACTAGTCGGACGGACCCGTGGCTAGTAGTTCATTTCCCCCTCTATTCATGACTTTCTGAAGGTAATAGCTAATCTCTGGGTAATTCTATTATTTGGCGCTTATTTTTTGTTGGCTTGATCGGTGGACGAAGAGAGGAGTATAATATTGTAATTCTAATTATCCCGCGTTCCTGTCACTTGTCAGTTCTCGTCGGCTCTAAAAATAATTTACGAGTGTTTATTCGCACTTATCATAACACCCCCTAGGACCTTTAAGATCGATTGGTTTTATGACACCAAATATCCAGTCTCGGGTGAACCAAACTCTCATCGTGGCCGTGGCTCCGCGCCTGTCATCATATACCGGAAAAAATCATCAAGTGGTAAGACATGCGCATCCTTGGTCGACGTAGCACTTCCAGGCTTCGTCCCTTCGCCGATAACCTCCATGGCCTCATCCTCGTCTTCAGACTCCTCGGAATCTCGTCCCGCAGCCCCTTCGACATTCTCGTTCAGTTTCCTTGTTAACCCTGTGATCACATTGCTTATCCCGCCTTCTTTTTCTTCTATCGTATAATCACCACCCCAATTTCTCCTCCTAGCTTCTATGTTAGCTTCAATAGGTGCCCATTCCCACAGGGTCTGTAGGTCTTCTCCCGATAATCGCTGTGTATTATCATCTATTATAGAAGTAGAAGAGTTTCCTGCCGTTATAGATATGTGTTGGTGCTGTTGGTCACTAGTTGATCGCTCAAGGGCTTCTCTCCCGACCGTTCGACCATATGCTAGCCAATCTTCCACGCGGGGCTCGAGTTTTGTTCGCATAAGCTGGTTTAACATTGCAGAATCAGTCCTGCCAGGGAACGCAGGTGTAGGGTACACGACTAGGGAGGATAGCAGGTCACGGTGCTCGTGGAGGAGCTGGGAGATCGTGAGAAGGTTATTCGATATTATTGTAGCTTGAGACTGGAGTGATGACCTGTTATAGAGATATTGAGCCTCCGATCCTCTCTGCTTGTTTCGGAACTTATTCTACTATTCACGACGGGGGAGGATCTGATTGCTCACCAAGCTGGGAGTGGCTGGCCTTGGGTGATGTTGTTGACAAGTGAGCCCAGCGACTGTGTCAGGTTAACGAGTCGTTGACGGGTTTGTTCGACGACCTTTAGCTGCTCTTGACTTAAAGATGCCATTGCGATGACCTCTGCATACAAAACTGGTTTTCTGTTAAATGGGTTGGGTTGTTTGTTTGAGTGATGGAGTTAGCGAGTTGCGAGTTGGGGAGCCGTGATGGTCTGTTATCGATAACCAATGCTTGTTAACGAAATACTATCCAACATCTGGCCAGCAGCCTTGAGCTATCATCATAAATCGACAGATCTATAACAAAGTTGTGCTAGGTTTGGAATAACCAGGTATTAGACTATTTGTGAATTCGATCTTCCATTAGGCCCTTCAAAACGGATAATACTATTTTCCAAACGGCTATTTAACAAAGATGAAAATGAAAGCTGGATATCCCAGGAGAGCTAAGCCCTATGAAACCCGCTACAACAAGAGGGTACGAATAAAAGGGTATCAAAAAGGTGAGGACATGAGTAGTAAAGGGGTAGCCAGAGCACGGGGTATGCCACCCCTACTAGAACATGGTATGAGAAACAGGTAGGAGTACATAATGTGTGGGGGGATATAGTGGTCATGCGTGGTTGCGGCTGCAATAGTCATAGAACAGGATACAAGGTCCGCCTGAAAATTGGGAAATGAGACAGACTCGATATTGATTGAGTCAATATTAACTAGCTATATAGACTCCCCTTATCTGTTGTTCGATAGAGATTTTCGTGGGGGTGGTGCCGCAGAGAGGATCGGAACCTTTCGATCGCCCTCGTTGGCATGTTGCGCCGCCTGGGGAGTGAAAGTGGTCATCATGTGCGCTTCAGAGGGATATTTGACGTCCTGTTGATCAGGGGAATAGTATGAGCCAGTATGGTCCTGCCCCATGCTGGGATCGTAAAACTGCTGCGCTTGAGGAGTCGGTTCGCCGCCCCAGTACTTGTGTAGGCCGTTGTGCGATGGTGTCATGATAGTAGTATCGTTCCATCTCTCGTGCAAACTGCTTGATTGGCTGTGTCGCTTGGCCCTTCGGCGGCGGTTGCGGATATAGAAGAAGCAACCCACGCACAGGGCTGCGCAGATTATCAAGAACCCAACGATAGGTAGAACGATTATGAGAACCAGGTTCTTCTTCGAGCGACCTTTATTCATACCTGGGATCACTGGGTTCTCGTTGGCTGGTAGTTGTAGCGGGTTGAAGATTCTATTGGGCTCAATAAAAAATTTCTCCCCTTTAGGGACCTCTGCACGACATCCTTCACGGAAAGATTCAAGGACTTTGAAGGATTGACACCTGTCAGCAAAAGGTACACTGATGTCAATGTGTATTCATTAAGTGTAATGAGCACTTACAGTTGGCTAGGAACTTTTCATTTTCAGTTAGAGAGTAGCAGATTGTGCAATCCGTGATATCCTTATCAGAGAATGCCGAATCTCCACAGAAGTCATACAACCTCTCTCCTACAGGTCTCAGTTGTTCGTATTGAATGGGATCCGAGAGACTTTGACACGTAACCTGGCATGGAGTGGACAGAGACTGTTTAACAACAGGGAAGCCATATATGCAAGTAGAGAATGCGAAGCGTAGGTTATCTATAAGATCAACACATGTCAGCCAAGATAATCCGGCTTATTTTCTTTGAGACCCAGAGTGAGATAAAGGCTTTCGTACATAAACCCCAATTTACGTCAGTCTCGGCAAGGGCTGTGTCGTAAAACGAACTCTGCAATTCGCATGACACGCAGTCTCGAAAGCGCCGACCGATATCCGTTGAGTTGAATTCAAGATCGTGGCACACAATATCATCTCCGGTAGTCTTCGTCAGATCTGAGTCGCCTGAGCCGCAGACATCAGAACATGGTGAGCGGGGGGTGACTCGCAGGCCTGAGACAGCTTGCAATAGAAGCGGGGAGAGCGCGAATATGGAGTATAACATGGTTAAGGGTAGTGGCGTAAACTACTCTGGGGATGTAAACAGCCAGCGAACACCTTTATCGATCGTAGGGGACCTCGAGGGCATCCGATGGTGTGCGAAATGTCCGTATCTCTATAGATTGATGCGAGCCTGATATCCTTTTCGCAGCTCCTGCTATGGTGGGAATATGCCTCTCTCGGGCGGCTATCGACTCTAATAATTAATCGCATCAGTATTTCGTATATGGCTACCGAATGTCTCAAGTCGTAGAGCGGGGAAGCACAAACCACGCTCGGAGTATTACTTCTGGTGGGATGTAACACCTCTCACGGTGAAGCCCAAAGCCGGGAACAGGTCAACAGCACGTAACGGGCACACTCTGGTGATGCAGGAATCGTCAGAGACGGCGAGAGAAGCCCAACGAAGCGTTAAAGCCCCAATTTATGAACCACTTTGCGGTTGATGAAAAGTCCAAAAAAGAAAAGAAACCATAACTACTTAAAATATGCAGGCAGAGAAAATGCTTTCCGCAAAAAACATGCACAAAGCAGTCAAAGAAAGGGACTTGACTACGGAGTCGAGTAGTCTTGTCATCACGGGGAGAAGATATCTGCAAGGGAAAGTAGCTTGATCCCCTGCAGATGAGGCCATCGCCCCCAGCAAACATGGGTTTCCTCAAGGGCAGACTGGCTGATACTGGAAGATACTGGCCAATCTGTCAGCTTGCATGTTGGTCGGCCGCCCTTAGGCCGTGATACAAAGTGTGATTGATGTGATGTATCCTTGTCAGTCGAGCGCCATTGGACAGAGCTTGCGATGCACTGCATGAGGCGGGATCCACCGAATCCGCCATGTCCATCATCAGCCATCAGCCATCGACGGGAGGCCGGTCCTTGCTCTCTCTCCACCATGATCGATCTTTCTCGACCTCAGGTCGCCGCCTTTTTCCTCTTCTTTTCCCTTCTTACGGAGTACTCCGTATCTGTGCCTGGAGCAGGCTTCTGATGTGTCCATATAGAGAGAGGGTCAACATGGCCACCGATGGCCTGACCGTCCTTTCAGGAGGCTCCCGGCTGAATCCTCGTCAGGCCAGACATGGAATAAGAGGGCGAGCCCTGGTCAGGCGTTGATTGGCTCTATCATGGGCGCTAACTCATGCATTTCTTCGAGCAGGGCCCTTCCCTGTGCCATCCAATTCGTCGCGATGTTGTACGGGTTCTCGCAAGTTTCAGTCGTCGGCTGGCCAGCTAGTCGATCTATAAAGGCCGAATAACCGCGATTGTTGAATTTATTCTCAAGTCTCGCATCGCTGTCGGTAAGCGATATATGGTCGCGGAGAAATGCAACTTGGTCGTCAAAGTGACTATACAAAGAGACGCTGAATAAGTATAAGCCCCTGGATTATGTAAGCCCATCGCCCCCTTTTTCTGCACATGTCAAGAAATTGATTATATATGAGCCTGAACTCCGCACAAACAAACATACAGTCATATCCTGTATCACACATCGCTACGAGCTGGCGCCTCGATTGGGAGCCATGTCCTCGGGATGTCTTTTCTTCTCCTGCTGCCCTGGATCGACCCCGTTGCGTCCCCTGTAGTGACTGGGGCTCCTCTTCGTTTATACTTCATACTAAGAAGCCCCGGCGCGTAGCTGCTGTTCATCCTTGCTCTACTCCCGCCTACTACTCTCTTTTACAAACCGATGAGCCGTGTGGTATGTGAGGATACTTCGTACCCCAAACAGCAAGGAGGAAAGGCTACTAAGAAGAAGGTGGTAAAGGACGAACGCTTTGTTGGAATTTCTACCAAAATATCAAAAGTACAAACCGGAAATGAAAGCCCGCTTTGTATGCTATGTGAAAGTAAGTGCCTTAACGCCCAAAAACGCCGCGTTGTTATGCATTCTGCATTAAAAAGACTCTCCATGGGTCCAACCCCCCATAGGCACATTCGGCTTGGTCGACGTTCTATCCTGCCATATTCGTTGACCAAGTAAAAATATCGTGGGGGTATAATATGTAGAAAGAAAGATAAATATTGGGGGAACCAGAATAAAATCCTTAGGGACAGTGTGTCTATGCGGCAATCCGTATGATGGTGTCAGGGTAAGGTGTTAGGTCACCGCAGCTTTGGGCTCACTGGCAAGCCAACACGACGAGGTTGTGGGCTATAAATTGGTAGTTGAGCTGGGTGGGTAATGGGTACTGAATGCGTCATGTCCACGGCATTTCTGCGACCCTGAGGCATTAGAGGCGGTTGGCCCTCGGAGCCTATTGTGCTCGCTAAATTGGGATCAGAAGTAGATCACCCGCCCGGCCCCTCTACTCTGGCATTCGGCACCATGTGTGATCGATATACCTCGACGGGTTGATAATAGGAGTTTGGCGGCTGGGGGTGATAAGGATGATAAGAGAATGGGCTATTCCCGGAGGGAGTCTGCGAATCAGAGATTTTGGGGCTAGATTGGGCACTCGCTGCTCGAATTCCTTCCCGGTAAAGAGGATGGCAGGGAAATTCCTGCCGCGTCGACGGCGAAGTTTCACTGTCCTGGGTGCGGCGATTGGCCTTGTCGCGCAACAATAATTTCCGGTACCACATCTTCTTGTATCTAATGAGATATATTGCGGCGGATAGAACTGGTACACGAGATAGATGAGTTCAAATGCTTTTTAGTCTGGGTTATCTGCCAATAGCAACATACAGAGAAGACCACCAAGTCCTGCGCAAAGGCCAATGAGGAGATTTATTTTCCTCTGTAGGTCTATCTCCGCACACCCTGTATCTGGTTGACTGTCGCGTTTATTGAGGGGATGTGAGATGCCTAAGCCTGTTCCTGTATAAGGAGCAAAAGGTACAGCGGAAGCAGCTTGGATATGGACAACGATTAATATAACTGCTGACTGGAAGGAAATCAGGTCTCGTAGCATCATATAAATGCGTGAAGAGTCAGTTCAGCAATGGTGTACAAACACATTGTCTTTGAAACTGGGGATCCATGAATATAGATCTGGAGGGAAGGAAACGGCAGACGTGGATATAATCTCATCTTATATCCCGACATAAGAGAAGAAAGGAAACTTGGAATATTAAAAAAGTTACCCTCCGGCTAGTACGGTATTGTGAAAGGCCCGATAATATTGTTGTCAATCCACGGATGCATACTTAGCCCGTTTTGCAGTTTGGGGGCGATATGGTCATACTCTCCAATCGTATTCTGACTCGTGGTGGCCATCGGTAGCCCCAACCAACACAATGAGAAGCAAAAACGGACGCTGATACATATGCAGGCTGAACAAATTCGAGTCAATCGAAGGTTTCTAGAATCAAACTTGCCTGGCGGATGCGCCCCGAAAGGGGCAGTGAACATCTCACGTATATCACCGGGGCAGACGACATGTATATCGCCAAACTTGTAACCTTTGTAGAACCAGCGAAGGACTCGTTTGTCAGACTGTGCATGCGGCCCCGGGAGGGTGTCGGAGCCAGTCATTCAAGGATGATCGGAGTTCTAGAAGATTGCCCAATGTGGCACATCACCGACAGACGAAAGAGAAAGATCCAACAATTCCCGACAGCCCGGCGGATAGCCAACGAGATAATGGATTGGATTGGCCCCTTCGAGGGTAGATGGGCCAAACAAACGGGCCTAACTAGCGGGATTTCAGGTGCATTTCGTGCAACCATGACGCCGCAACTAGCGTGCGGGTTCAGATGCTGCTCGTCTTGATGTGCATCGTCAGAGACTTCTCTTAGTTTCCCAGTCAACTTGGACGGAGCAGCTTCACCATGCAGTTGTCATTGGGAGTTGCATGAGGGAAAAATAGATCCATCACCCCTTCAGTTGGCCCGTTTTTGCTTTTGTGGGTTCCTAGCCCCTATCACCTGCACCTGGATTCCAAAGTAATGGGAAATGCCAACACTTTCGGGCAATCAATCTCACGATTTAGGTAAGTAGTTAGTTGCATATGGCACTTACGGCGTAGCGAAGCTCAAGGCCGAAAAAGGCTGCTGGGTGTGGCTGTGAGTTGTGGGTTGGAGATTGCTTAACTCGCCATGCCCTGCCACTGCATTGTGTTACAGCGTTTCTCCGCAGCAAGATTTATGTCAACGGTAAAAAATTATGTCAATAGCTGTAATTAGACGCTTGACAGCCATTCATATCTTAGTTTGAGAACGAGGTGAAATATAGAAGAAGAAGAAGAAGAAGAAGAAGAAGAAGAAGACGTTCGAAAGGTGAATGTTTGGGGGTATTGTGTCTTCACGTGATATCAAAAGGCCGGGTTGAGATCAACTTCAGCATCACTAATGTACGTTGTGATACTAACGCCATTGCGAAACATTTACAAAATCAATACTCCGTGCTAAGATAGCCCTATTTCTACTCTAAAGCTCCATTTGCACAGGGAGCATTCCAATAAATGTTGGAGGACATGTAGACCCAACATTTAATACTTCCTATTAGCAGTTCGTTCTATAAACCATCCACTGTACACATTATAGATAGCTTATATGCGGTCTATTTTCAGGACTGAGCTTGTCGAAAATCGGGACATGCCATTTGAATATTTATATATGTTTATCACGCAGGTGTGGTCTATACCTTAGGCAAGATTGGACATCTCCTTGGAGCCCAGTTTTGTTTGTGTTCGAAATATCCTTCAAAGTGGGTATTATAAAACTAAAAGAGTGCCCACTGATCTATCTGGCTTGGAGCTAGAGTATCCACACCAGTGGAACAGCATAGGGATATGTTGTACTCCGTATAGAACGAAGGGACTTCAGTAAACTGAGTACCATATGTATTGCAAGCCCGTGGAACCATCCTCTAGGCATTGTACTGGCTGGCCGCAAGATCAGGAGTCATCGAGGGAACCATAGTCAAATCAATCTGTGCCATGGCCGAATCACTCATCCATAGGAAAACGGTTGATGTTGGGCATCTTTTCCTCGGCCTTCCAGCCGCTCAATATATTAGTCCAAGCTTCGTCATGGTGTACGGCATGCCACCGTTCATATGATGCTATAAATAGATATGTAGCACCATATGACCGAGAGCTAAGGCCCATCAACGCAGCCGGATTGTAATTTCCAGGACTTATAGTTGGATATAAAGTTGAACTGGGCAGCACAAGGGTCCATATTTGTAGCAACAGATTCTCTTTCCCACGCTAGTATAGTGATAGGGTGATGCCTGGAACAGATTTTCAAAAAGATGACGCTCTTAGGTGCGACAGGACATTGGAAATGCAATAGTTATCCTGTCCGAGGCTCGTTCGCCTTGACAGGCGTTGAGAGCATTTCCAATCATCACACTAACGTCCCAGTCGGCCTAACTACTCTGCAAATTCAGCCACCAGTTGTCTTAGTCCCTAGTATTCTATAGGGAGAACTGGGCTATGTGCCCACGGATATACAGAGTAGTGTTCATGTGACTTATTATTCCTCCTGGGCTGGTGGGTGTGTGGGCTATGGTCAACAGTTGATAACGGGGGTGCCCTAAAATTATCCCAGATCGCTTAAGGCTTCGAAAGGCAGTATTGCGCGGTTGATTAGGGAGTAAGCCGCCCGAACAGCTTCATGCCGCCTGATAAGCCTCACTTCATGCATAGTTAGGGATATCAGGCATATTCGCTGCTGCACAAAAAGCCTTGGCCCAGGCTTCATTCTGGCTGTGACTCGTGAAATCTGCGGGATTCTACCAGCAACGACTGAGATGCATCTAGTCAAATTGCATGCTTTTCGGAGAATGATGAGGATTCTTTAGGCGTGTGGATTTTCAGGCCGTTTAACTCGTGAAGAAGAATATATTTCCAGTTCCAACCTTCCGTCTCTCTTATTTTTAAGGAGGTTAACTAGTGGCACGTGACAATGTCAGCAAATGATTACTAAGCATATACAATTCTTGCATCTTTGAAGTTGGATTTTTTTCTATCTCGACTTTATCTACAAAGTCGAAGGCATTGAACTCTTATATTATAACTCAAATATCCCATTCCGCAGATGGTGGCTGACTTAACGAGTACTTGATCGTGTAATACCCCTACGAGTCATCAATGCTACCTTATCTCATCTGCAACATTTCACGCGAATACGCAGGTAACTAGAATGCGAATATAAAGATGAAAATACCTACGCATAGGCTCAACAGTTCTGTCCCTGTATTATGCCAGGCTGAACATTCTACTGGCTATAGCCAAATAGATTATGCTCATTAGGTGAGCGTCACCGGATCTCGTTCCACCTATGGCTTGCTATCGTGCGGAGCAGTATTCCCAACGCAGGCAAGCTTGTCTTGAGCCTCGCCAATGGAAACCCATTTATCCATATTTATAGCATATAATGGGAGGTCGCAACAATATACTTGACGCTCCCACTCTCCGGCGCCGATACGATATGACAACCCCACCTCTGCCAGGGCAAAGGGGTCCGGCCCAGATGTTATACCAACCGGCCTCCAGATGACTACATACAGCAGATAGCATACTTGCCATCGCCCCCTAAGGAAAAGCAGAGTTCCCTTCCAAGTTCCTTCAAGGCGCAGCTTGGGTAGCGTGTGGGATCGGGATTCCTACAAAGGACTCTGGCGATCTAAATTCAGGTTTTCTCTGTTGGAAATCCAGTGTGGGCAGATGCGGGTGTGGAAAGGGTAGAAGAGCTACCTTGTATCTCTACCAACCCATAATGCACGTCTGCTCAAGTGTGTACATGCTTCACCAACCTGCAAATCATATGGCGAACAACAGAGTTGGGCCGTCGGCAAAATCCAACCTCTAGCAACAATCTCCGCACTGGAGGGATGACGCCCTATTCTCCATTGGTGGAAGTAATGAACTCTAGATAATTAAGCCATGGGCCACGGGTGTGAGCGAATGCGTGAGTATAGATCCAGTAATGCCTCCTCTCCCCAAACTATTGGATAGCTGTCGCGTTTGATTATTAACATGGCGCAGGTATTAGCTTTCAAAGGGCGAAAACCACTTCATTGGGATTTCAATTTATCCAACCAAAAGACGATCGACCCCTCCCTCTTTAATATATACAGGCGGAGCCACACTGCGGCCAAGGTCGCAAGTGGGATTGCCAGCGTAAAGCTTCACGTCATCAAGCAAAATCCTTGCTCTTCGTTATTAATTTCGGGGCCAACGTTGCCCGTTAGATAGCTAGAAGCAAGAGGTCTGTGAGCGTGGGTAGGGATAGCCTGTGGAGCCGACCCTGCATATCCATGATTTACCACGGCAGTCCTCGTGGAGATCATGATGCTCCGATATATTTATCCCTTGTACGGTTGCTTTTTGCTGGTGCAATATTTATGGAGCACGTACGAGCGAAGTCCTCCGCTCGAGGTTATATGTGGCTTACGAGGGACTATATTATCTTTTCTCCCTGCCACAGCCGGGAAGCAAATACAGAGTCGGTTAAGGAGTACACTCCTGTTTAACCAACCCTGCCTTGTCAAAGCTTGCTCTTGATTCAAATGGCTTAAAAAAGCAATTTGGAGACTTTAACAAGGATTGGCCGTCCATAGAAATGATCAAAATGTTCCCGACAATTTGGTTCGCCCCCTTTACCCCCGTCAAAACCCCCTCATTTATTGTGGCAGTTATTATATACGGAGTCTCCAACACTTCCCTTACCTCTCCTAGGTCATGGGAGGCAGTGTGGCCCCATGGCCTCTTTCTCTCTGTGTTATATTGAGAAGTCTCCCGAGTGCGACCACGTACAGAGCTCGAAGGATCCATGTCTGGTTCATAATACTAATTACTCTGCTCGAGTTACCTTACCTCTCCCTCTTCTCCCTCTCATCGTCGACGGATAGCCGAAATAGGTGCATGTACGTAAGTTTCCCCCTAGCCACGAACCCATGCTAGGTTTTAACCGCCCCCTGTCGGGCTTGAGGCTATACCATGGAGAATTGTGTACAAGTACTCCGTACGTGAAGAAATATTCGCCCTGTCACTGATTCGACCAATCAGGCTCCTGCGGCCGTTGTAGATTATGTCCTTACCCTGCATGGTTCATCGAACACAGTCATCTTGTTCAAATTCGTATAGGCAAAAAGGTATGGTTTCCTGGGAGCCCACACACTCCGGCAATTGAAGGTGATTTCAAACAGGCCTGCACTGCTCTGTCAGGTGATCGTCAGCCCAATGAAAGATGTCCGACCCCTTAAACGCCCGATATCATGCGACAAACTCTGTGTCTGCATTACATGAAATGCTGCAGGTATACGGAATTCTTAACTCGCCTGTACAACGAGCAAGGGTAATAGCACATGTAGCCCGCGTTTTCCAGCCGAGGGTATCATCGTCCCAATCTCGAGTATGCATGTCTTGCACAACCCTATTTTGGAGACACCTGAGTCACGGTGGCATTCCGTAGCACAAAGCATGTATAGGGCGGTTGGGAGGTGCTGGGAGAGCTTCATTACTTCTTATTTTTAGCTTGAGCGGAAGCTTTGTTAAAGTTTTCAAGGTGGAGGTTGATCGATGAGATTAAGTTACGTTAATATGAGTGGTAGAAGTAGATATATGCGTATTCAATTCAAGGCTGAAGATGTACATATCTTTGACATACCTGGTAGTAGAAAGGAAGCTCAGATAGGAATTATTCGTAAAACAGTGGACTATAAAAAGTGTTCCCCAAAGCCATCCCTGAAGCACCTAGCCATCAATAACCCGTGTACTGCCCAAAAATGAAAACAAAAGGAACGGTTGTATGGAAGTTGCATGATATAAACGCAATCCTGGTAGAAAGAGAAGGCTAAGGAAAAGAGGATATCATATTGCGTCGATTTTGTCGCCTTTCGTAGAAAAACATGAGAGATGCAGTGGTAGTAAAGAAACCGATCGTATATCTCCAAAACAAAAAAAAGTGCGAATAGTCGTAAAATGTGAGATTTCGAAGAGGTGGCCCTCAGCTAACAAAGGGTTGACCCCCGAAATCGTCAACCAAAAAGGTCATTTGTTGATGGTACCATTTCGGACGTCACTGCTCGCTTGGGCTTGGCTTTTCGTTTTTTTCGGCTTTGTTCGGAGGGAGCAGGGTTAGACGGCAAGTATCCGGATGTGGGGATAGGAGCAGTGTCAGATACAATCGACCGAGGAGATTTTTCTATGTCCGTCGGTGCCGTGTAACTCCCATACTCCTCATCTCTAGTCGATGAGTTTCGCGGTGAAGTGCTGTGGTTGGTACCTGGTGTTCGCTGATCAAAGTTGTGTTCCGTAGGACTGGTGGATTTATTGGAGTAGGTACGTTGGGCGGGAGAATGACTGCGGGTAGAGATATCTTGATGAAAGGGATGCCGCGGGATCTCTCCAGGTAGCGTAGGCTCCAGGGAACTGTTGCTTTGTAATGAGGTATGGCGATTATTCACAACTGAGCCCGTAATTTCAGTGGAATGACGCCCATTCTTAGGCTTCCCAAGGTCAGCCATAGTCTTCAAGAACTCTCCGCTGGCTGGTTTGTAGATGAAGTCTGCTTTGTCTTTCGTTGCAGGTGGTGATGATGCCTTCTCGCTTAATGCTTTCTCGGGGTCTAACGGCAGGCTATTCTTTCGTGGTTTGAAGCTTAATGGGGAGTATCTCCACGGTTTTGAACGGGATCGGACGAGGTCATTCCCATTTTTTTCGGCTGGCTGTTCGGAATGAGCACCTCTCGATGGGAATCCGTTCTCTTTGGTCTCAGGCGATGGCGAGACTTGGTTCCATCCACCCTCCATCGGCCCACTAATCGAAGGATCTCCGAATCGTTCATCAAGAGGCCCACTCGCTTTCTGCGCTCGCCGCTTCAATATTGGCCGGTCCAGGCAACATCGAACCCACGACATGTTGTGTTATCAATATTTCACAGCGCTTGCAGGTGGTGGGTATATGGATGCCGTATTAGAAGGCGGATTTTGAGAGATGACAAAAGTCGTTATGACCAGCAGTAAAGTAGGACGCGGTAGCAGCGCATCACGTTGTTTTACTGTAGAAAGGGCAAAAGTATCAAGTTGCCCGCCACCATTTGTCCGGCTCCAAATGGGGGAGGTAGAGGTAGAGGTAGTATGTCGAGAAGAGGATGTAGATGGTTTAAAAATGATCTCCAGGCTACCACCAGCCAACAAAGCTTATAAAAAACTCCAACAACCTAGTCCGGGGACAAGGAGCAAAAGGAGGCACTAACTAAGACTGGGGACCTGAAAGAGAGGGCCGTGTGCACGGGTAACACTCGAATGGTTGGGTAGATCGGACAAACCGTAAAGCCAGCCGAAATCGGGTGTGTGGTAGTTGGACACGTTAGTGATTTACACAACGAGGAGGGGAAGAAAAAGAGATATGACCCAGCGCTATTGGCCTAAGGAAGAATAAAGGAAGGCAGAGTATGGAGTCCAGCAAGTCCGTAAAAGTAGTTGCTCATGCTTAGAAACCATTCACGGAGGTTCCACGGCATATGGCGGTATTTGGTCTCGCAGACACAGAAGGGAGGGAGAGAGGGAGAGAGACAAAAAACAAAAGGATATAGGACTTGAAATAAGCCTCCCTGACGCTATCATAG
>JANTQJ010000507.1:0-14500 GCA_032989685.1 Arthroderma sp. PD_2
ACGCTTCGACCGGGCACACCTAGCACTCACACCTATCGTGGAGGACCCATCTCAGGCGTTTTCTCTTGAGCTGTGGGAGGCTGAGTCCATGGCCAACCTCGTGGTGCCTGCCGCATGGGCGACTTCTGCCTAGAGCGGGGGAGGGAAGAAGAGGCCTTGCATGAGCATGAAAAAAATGATGAAATTCATGCAGCTGCAAAGGAGCAGATTCTATGAGAACCACCGTCCTCTCAACTAGATCAGATTAGCTTATCATTTGATGTCCAGGTTGATAGCACCTATGCTTATCTGAATGCTTACCCTTAAGATATAGCCCTTAGACAGCAAGATGAATAAAGCTTTATCAAGAGGTATTCCTTGATAACCCTCTATCATTTCTCATTTATTGTTTGATTATTAGGGAGCTATTCACGTCATTGACTCAAAAGCTTGGATCCGAGTCTGAGCTGCTCTCTATTATCACCTTTTTCTTCTTTTTTTTCCGTGGCAGACGAACTTCCGTCATTTCGTCTCTCCATAATGCCGACTCTGCTCTTATCTCCCTGAATTGCTCATTTACCCATCTTGGAATAATAGTTCCATCCCTTATAGACTCCTCCCATTCTGATGCCTCAGCGTCGAAAGCCCCAAAAAATTTCCTGTATTCATACTCCGACCAGAGGTTTCCGATGTACGGATATGTCAGCATCCTACCCAAGTCAACGATGAAAGAGCCGCGGTAATTCCTTGGCTGAGTGTCCTGAGGGTGTATCCCGGCTTTGCGAGCAATAGCCATCTTGCGTCGTATTTCCGGCACGTCGCCAATTCTAACAGGATTGGGAATGTAGTCCTTAACAATAGCCCATCGCGAATAGCTCCTTTGTAGGTTTAAAAGCGGTTTGAATTGCTCATCAGAGAGCTTCATCCATCCATGACACTTGACAGCCCAGGTGCCGTTTTCGCCAATACTGTTTAGACGTGCAAAGGCGCGGCATTCGTGAGAAAACGGACATGTGTAGGGCTGCTGGCTTGGAGTGAGTTTCGGAGTATCGTTATATACCCATGTTCTAAACTATGAGAGTGGGAAGTAATGGGTGATTAGAGTGTGATTTAGAACAGAAAACAAGACGTGAACCTGCATCATCTTCATGATCTTGGGTAAAATATTACTCACTATCTTCAAGGCATACTCATTGCCGGCAATAGTAACTCGGTATACTACTCCCTCAGCTCCCGCTCCGAGCATTTCATGGTATTCAATTGGCTCTACATGGTGCATGAAGCGACGAAGTAATTGGGCGAGAGGAGCCGGGTTGTTCGTGAGCAGCGGCGAGAGCCACCGCCCAACCATCGTGTTGTCCATGCTACCTGTCCATATGGTTGAGCGCCATGGAGATGTGTGCTGAGCTGGAGAGGAGAGATGTTGTTGCCTGTTGCTTGAGATAACTCCATCGCCAGATCTTAAAAGGCTGGAGCTATTATAATCACGTGAAAGTCATTTTGGCCAACGTCACTGGTGGTGATCTTCCAGGACACAACTGTCACTGTAGTATGATATATGCGAGGACAATAAACAGCTCAGAGCATGTTACTCCAGAGCCCACCATCCAGCTAGCACTAGTTACCCATATACTCCGTAGTGTTCGTCTTTCGCTCCCTTTACATCGAAACCGGGTAAACTTTAAGAGATCAGATAAGATAAGATGTTATCTTAGATTTCGATGGGATTGACTGACTTAGAGAAATAGGCGCTGCCCTCGTTTGCTCCTGTCATGTCTCAGTCCATTGATAACCTTGCAAGGTAGCATCTGAACAGTCGGGGTACCATTGGTATTGATAACCTTGTTGACGGGAAATAGGCGCTACCGGACAACTCATATTGTACACGTACATTTACAGATCTATTAGTATACACGCTTGAACTTTCATTAAGACAAAATAAAGTCCGGCCGTAAAAGAATGAGATGCCTCAAAGCTTCCTTATTGCCCAAAAGTAGTTACCCCACTGCTCTGAGCCAGGGACCATCTTCCATCCCAAGCCAGGAGCATACATAGCACCAACACATCTCCACTCTATGTTCGACGAGCCTTCGATCTCTGCCCACTTGTGTAATTCTTCCGGGTTTACGAATTTGTTCCATTCGTGAGTGCCCTTCGGTACAACGCCAATAGGCCACGGGGCTTCGGCAATGACTTGATTGATGACATATGAAGGCAAAGTGCGTGCGATCGTTGAACCAATGAGCCACCCGCCTGGTTTTATTAGACGAAGACAGTTTCTCAAAAACGACTGTGGAGACGAGGTAGATGGATCAACGTGCTCGAGAACTTCGAAGAGGGTGACTACGTCGAATTTTTGACTGTCAGCAGCTGAGGTGTCGGTTTGAACGCTGGTAGCACCTGAAGTGGTAGGTGTGGCGGTGGAATCTATTAGGTCTTCGAGAGACGTATTCTTATATTGGAATTTGCCGGTCTGGAGGTGACTGTGTAGTGCCGGGTCTTTCCGTGCGTGAGATAAGGCAATTTCGATCATCACCGGCGACGGATCGATAGCAAGGAGGGAAGATGCGTTTGTGTTAGTTGAGTATCCTGAGGCAGCAAGCGGAATGGTTCTAGCGAGGGATTCCGCAAATATTCCTCCACCACAGCCTATATCCAGGTATTTTAGACCTGCGTCAGCACTTGTTGACCCGCTGTCGGGCTCTATTGAAGATTGTTCTTGGGGACGGTGTGTTTGCGAGCTGGAGAGGCATGATGCGATGAATTCATGGCGGAGCGGATTCATTAAATGTAGGATGCGGGATGGGCCAAGGGGATCCCACCAGCTGCTTGCTAGAGTCGCAAAATGATTCATTTCTGCCGAGGATACGGAGGAGGAGGACGGAGAAGGGGATGTCGAGTGATTGCGGCGTTGTATGGGAATGGAACAGCTTCCTCTTCCTGTCTGGAGGTTTGAGCCATTGCGAAGCGGTCGAAGGAAGAGGGCATCCTGCTTTAAAATGCAGGTTCGGAATCGATTAGCCTGTGCCATATTTGCGAAAAGCCAGCTAGGCTTTGCTGTTCTCTGTTTAATTCTCCCAAGCTTCGCCGATTGATTGTCGGTTGTTGTTAAGCAAAGACGCTGTGCCAGTTCCGAGTAGCCAGTATATTTCCCGGAATTGGGTCAGGCACAGTCACAGTTAGCTTCCTATAACCATAGCATAGTAGTGTCGAAGCTAGTACAACTCCCGTGGAAGCGACTTTACTGAATTGTCGCATCGAAATGTCGATTTATCTGGTCGATTTTGGCCATAAGCTACGAATGCAAACAATGCAAACAAAATCTACAACTTTTTCACTCTTTTACTAGAAATGGTTGAATTGAATAGTATAATTTTTAAAAATCTATTAGAGACGAACTATCTCATATAAAATTGAATAAAATCGCATAAATTGGGAATCATGTCTGGCCTCGCTAATAATTCATGACGATCTGTTCGGGGCAAATATCGTTCAGCCTATTCGTTCTTCATCCCTGGCTCGTTGATCATCATCCTCGATCGATATACCCTCAGATAGTCTCACAAATCATGTCTTCGTCATATCTTCCATATATGGCTTGTCTTTGGATTGCCAGACCTTTCCTTCCATCAGTTGAAGGGCTCATCATGCAGTATGAGCATAGTTTTTGAATAGCGCATCAACAACCGTTCAAACCTCCTCTTTTGTTCTCGCATTATCAAGGCGGCGGGAATTCTCTCTACCGCTAACACTTGACCTGGAGCTTTCAGGACCAACGGCAAAACTCCTTTCGCTACCCTTTGTAAGGGACTTTGCGAAGGTGAAGAAGCCTTGACGCAGACCAAGTTCGTGGCTGGGCCATCTTCTTCGGAAGCCAGTAGCTGCCACACCACCATAGTCTTCGCCCTCCGCGAACCATCCAGTACGGCGTTTTGTGAACTTCCAGGCCTCGACACCAAGAACAAACACTATAATTGATCCAAAGGCGAGGCCCCATTCCCATGTGATACCCTGATGTTTGAAAACCTTGGTGTTGAGGCCGGGAATGTAGACGGCCGGGAAAACAGAGAGTGCACCGATAACCACTGCCCAGAAGAGGAATTGGTTCTCCCAGATATCGTGGAAAAAGGGGAAGAATGGGACGGTATCATCACTATGGTCACGGTATGGTTCAAGGTTGAACATGCTGTTGCGGAGATTCTTGAACTCCCAAGCAGAGATGAGAATGAGCCAAGTCAGTTCGGCGAAAACTACAGCTCGAGCACGGAACACCACGTTGCAGCTGTCGCTAGCTCCGTGGTTACAGTCGACTCCCAGACTTTCCATACCGTTCCCAACGCCGTAAACCACGATCACGAAAGTTAACAGCGTACAAGCTCCCATGATCACACCATAGACCATCATGTCAACCACAATTTGCCATGTGAAAACTCCCTTCTTGTTGTCATGCGGGGGACGATGCATCACAGCAGCCGAAATCTTTTCACGGCCAAGGCCAAAGGCAGGGAACGAAGAAGTCAACATGTTGATCCATAGAATTTGCAATGGTGAAAGGGGGAAGACGGAAAACCCGTTTCGATCCTTGAAACCCAGGCCCATGATAAGGAGGACGACCTCGCCAATATTCGATGTTAGAAGATGAAGGATGAATTTTTGGATATTCTCGAACATGCGTCGCCCTTCTTGGATGGCATTGACGATACTGGCGAAGTTGTCATCGGTAAGGACGATATCGGATGCTGATTTTGCAACGTCTGAGCCACCCATACCCATAGCAATTCCAACATCAGCAGCCTGGAGTGAAGGTGCATCATTGACTCCGTCTCCGGTCATGGCACAGTATCTACCACGGCGGTGAAGAGCAGCGATCATTCGGGTCTTTGTGTCAGGGGCACATCGAGCGATAACAAGTGGTAGAGATGGCAAGGCATCAATTTCTTCCTCAGTCAAACTATCAAATTCAGCTGCAGTTTTGACAAGGGATGCTGACTCGGCCGCGGACAAGGTGCTAGTGTTCCGTGGGATAATTCCCACTTCCTTTGCTATGGCTGTTGCGGTTGAAGGGTGGTCGCCAGTCAGCATATGGACCCGGATTCCAGCCATTGTACATTCTAAATTTGGGTAGTTAGCATTTACGAAGAAAACGGATTTGCTTTGAATGGAGGACTATTGGTACATACCTTTTACTGCATCCTTGGTTTCCAACCTTGGTGGGTCATATAAGCCAGCCAGTCCCAACAATGCCAGGTCAGACTCAACTTTTTCTCTTGGGATATCCATATTTTTCTTGAATTCCTGAGGGCCAGGCTTCTGCGCAATTGCGAGAACTCGCAGCCCTTGTTCGGCAAGGAATCCCATTTGGTCAAGCACCCGTTCTTTCATTTCAGGGGTCATTGGTTCCTGATGTTCGCCGAATCCAACAGATGTACAGAGGTCTAAAATTCTCTCGACGGCTCCTTTGGTGAAAATTTGAGTACCGGCTACGTTTTCGCGTTTGTAGATAACGGACATGCGCTTGACGGTACTATCAAAGGGATATTCGGTCAAAGGTTTCCAGCCATTCTCGGTTTCGAGGGCTCTCTTCCCGAATCCAAATCTATGTGCAAAAACTTGCAACGCAACTTCGGTCGGGTCACCCATTGTTTGCCACGAGTTAGCTGCTTCGTCATACCGGACAGTTGCCAAATTACACAATGCAGCAGATTCGAGAAAGGCGGCCAATTCAGGAACAACCTCTGGGAGACTTCCACCCAGAGATCCCTCGTCTTCCTCGTCCTCGGCCTCCTTTTCATTGCGAACTTCGTCTTTTCGTCGTTGATCACGCTCTTCCTTTTCGGCAGGGACATCGAATTTTAAACCTGCCGCACTACGAAGTGCATCTTGCTCTGCTCGCTTCCGTTCCCGTTCCTGTTCGGCCTCTTGTTTAGTCGCTGGCGATTTACCGAGGGAAATAGTTCCGCGAGTTGGGTTCGTGGCATCGTTCGACTTTGTTAGAGAGTATATACCAACGCCGGGAAGCCATGCTTTGCGAGTCACCATTTGCCCCTGAGTCAATGTTCCAGTTTTATCAGAGCAGATGTTAGTGACACCTCCTAGAGCTTCGAGGGCGCTAAGCTTTCGTACGACCACTTTTCGCTTGCGCATCTGGGTCATTCCGACAACCATTGTTATTGTAAGAACGGCAACCAGGGATTCCGGGATAATAGCGATTCCTGTATACCTTAAGGTTAGTTATTGCCAAACTTTTTTCATCGAGCGCTGTGAAGAATGACTTACCAGTTGAAATAGCATAGATGGCAACTTCATCCGTTACGTTGAATTTGTTAACCCCAAACACGATGATAGCAAGCAAAATCGCACATCCAAAAAGGGAGTATGCGAGTTTACTCAGTTTGATCTGCAATGGAGTCCCTTCGGTAAGCCCGAGGAACTTTCCGATTGCATCCCAAACACGCAAAGCACCCCCTTTAACTGGCTGGAGGGAGCCATGCTTCGAGGACATGGAACGACTAGCTTTTCTCGTCTTTCCTTGCATAGATTGTGCAATCTTACCAATCTCCGTGTACATTCCCGTGAAAGCGACGATTCCGCGTCCACGACCTTTGGTGACGGTGGAAGAAGAGTATGCCATGTTAAGTCGATCGCCAACACCAATAGTGAGCTCATCACCATGAGCTTCGAACTCGATATCTTTGGCGACGGGAACCGCCTCCCCAGTCAAAATCTTCTCGTCACATTCAAGGTTCATGGCCTCGAACAACCTCAAGTCGGCAGGGACTGTATCTCCAGTTTTTATATGAACGATGTCTCCCGGAACGACCTCGCCTGATGGAACGGTAATTGAGTTGCCGTTTCTGACAACTCTCGCGGAAGGAGATGATAGCGAGCGGAGAGAGTCCATTTTCTTTTCCGCCTTGAACTCTTGGTAGAACCCGATGAGGACGTTGATGACGATGACAGCAGTGATGACACCACCTTCGACATAGTCGGAGACACCGTATGAAAGGGCCATGGCGAGAACAAGGACCTAAGTAGACAAATAGTGTTACTATGCGTTTCCAAACTTGGGGTGACAATGCAACATATTATGACGTGTGGATCTATCAAAATGGAAGACGTGCTTTTTTTAACAGTTCTCAAGACGACTATACCATACAAATTCACCCCCTTTGCATATACCCACTCCTCTTTGCAACTTTCCTCCATCAAAGGATCGAACATGGGAAAGTGGACAGGTAAAGATAAAAAGGCACAGAGCAAGAGAGAGAGGAGAATAGGGCGTTAACTTACCAATACCATAGCATTGGAGACTTGTTTTCCTAGCAGGGTGTACCAGGTGGCACCCCCTTCTCCAGACAGGCGATTAGGGCCATATTTTTCTTGAAGCTGGCTGACTTGGGCGTCGCTCAGGCCGGTGTCGATATTGGTGCCCAGCTCCTGGACGAGACTGTGCGGAGAGAGCAAAAATGGATGCTGCCCATATTCCTGTTTTGTGCCCTCCTTCTTGGAAGGCATCACGAGAGGTTGTCTACTCTTGTTCTGTTTTGTTGGGATAAAAAGACTTCCTAGAAAAGAGTTGCATTCGCTTGGTGCATGAAGCTGCGGGTGGTGAGTTATCAGTCCTACGTTGAGGCGAGATGTATGCGGATATACAGTGTTAAGTCACCAGGGACTTCTATCACACTGATGTCAAGGAGGGTTTGAGGGACTGTGATTCTAAAAGGTATATATTATTAGAAACGAAGGGTAAGATGTAGTCTGATAAACGGTTGTATATTCCCTAAGATGCTAAGATGCTTTGGGGAGATTGTATACTTCTAGTAGAGAAGAGAATATTCGATGAACGTGGGGAGAGAAGGAGCCTTTATATACCCAGGAAATGCCATGTCCTTCCTTGGATATCTTGAATCTGCCAAGGACAGCAGAGTTACCGGGCGTCCACTCACGAAGCACACTATGTCTTGGGTTACCGTGACGTCAAGGATGGTAAAAGAGCTCGGAGATGGTGGTTGATGCCATGGATGCCGCCAAACGAGGGGTGGGTCAGACCAGTTATTGGGATCCTATCAAGAGGCAAAAAGACATGAACTGACTTTCTTACTTGGGTTGGGAATGTTTCTAGACGGAGGCTCTTTGGTAGAGGGAACTGCTTGGCGCTCCAATCAAGAGAGGCATTCTCATATTGATGGGTGCCGGGGATAGACGTTATGCCGATGTTTCCGCCGTGTTTCTCCTCTCGCGCTCTATCACAACTGAGAAAACCCGAGCGTATAACGTCATTTAGCCTTTTCCATAAACCAGGTAAACTGCCTTATCGCCCATTCTTCCTCCAAGATCCGAGAAAAGCGCGGAAAAAGCAAAGTAATGATGCCAAGTACAAGGATTATAAACGGGTGGGCTGCATATAAGGATGCATATTTCTTGAATAAAGAATGTTCCTCCCCTGCAACCCCCCGGAAAGACTTGGCCCGCCACTCCCTCCCACCCCACATTTTATCTTCCCATTGGCTAGAGTCTAAACCACGTGAGCGCCCGCCCAGTCTCTCCCACCAAACTCCGGATTTAGCCAATAATAATTTGTCAAGTGGGGCAATTTCTCTATGGCGCCAAGCATGGCGGAACGCAAGGGCTCCTCGTCACGTTTGGGCCAAGAATTTCCGACCGCTTGGCGCGCCCGAACCCTCGCCTCTTCCGCCGCGGTGGTGGTATACCTGCGGATATAACTCGGCAGTCGGCGGTCGGAGGCTCCGTCTACATATAGTCATGCACATGATATAAGTATGGGGTATATACGGAGTGCAGTCCCCAGGATAATAGAAGTAGGACATACACAAAGCTAATGGGGGTTGTTGAGAGCAAAGAAAAAGAAACCATGCAGCGCTGCGGGTGTCCCTGCAATAGGAACCAATGGTATCCGACTCGTTGGTTGTTCCGGACCCAGGAACCAACGATCTGGCTGCCTACATCCCATTGCTCCGTAATATATAGAGAGCGGTGAGCAGTTGGTAGTTTGAACACGGCACCTAAATACGAGTATATCAAACTTCATAGGAACATAGCTGCATTGCAGAGGGAATCCGGGCCCATTCCACAAGCCATGACACGAATAAGCTTCCTAAGACATTACATTGCACAAAGTCCACGCTATCCCTGTCCGACGATGGGATCCCAACACATCTAGACCCAATCTATTCAGATCTATATTTGTGCATGCCTTGCCTACGTAGCTCAACTCCCCCGCAAAACGGCTTGGACACGGATACACACATGCAGCATACTACCCCATACCATGTCTTTTTACTCGCAATATCGACCTGACGAGCGGTATCGGATCATTATAACGAATCATCACCGGCGTCGTTGGACCAAATAACCAGCCTTCCGAGTGGCGTAGGACTAAAACCGGCCGTCTAATAAACGTGGAGGGCCCGCGCGCGACCAATTTACAACTCACAGCATGCCACAACAGTTCAACAACCTATTTTAAGCTTCCGGGATCAGATATTGCTTGTTCTCCTCCTAATTATTCCCGTTGAAGCGAGGATGGACGAACTGGCTGGCTGCGGGAACTGGTGTTCGTGCTGTTTATTCGTCGATCGGGCTGGGGAGGGAGAGAGAAAACTGTGCGAGGCCATGTGATACTTCCCTCACGATACGATGGTGCTGCAGGCTATATCACACATTGATTGGGATGTGTCCGATATCGTTTGTTGAAAGGGAGCAGCGTTTAGGGATCAAATTGATTATTTATCGGCAAACTCGGAATGGGAGTTAATTCGAGCCATCTTTTTTCGTCACATGGTGTTCACGCATATGTTTTTGCTTCTTCCTTGAATTATTTTGTTTCGCATCGATCAATTATCTTTTCACGAAACGGAAATGTAATGGAGTTGTCGGGCTTGAAGCTATGTGATCCTTCGTTCGCTTACCCCATACTCTCCTATCAGTTCCCATTGGGGCTTCAGTTCGCTGTTTTGCTCCCGGGTTGTGTGAATAGAACTCTGGCCAGCTAACAATCCCCAGCTTCCCTGCCTATTCATTTCATTCCTCCTCTATTCGTTTATCGTAAAATCATGCCCTAGCATTATCGCTAGCCACGTAGTGTACACTATAATACACGCGCCATGCGCCGCCCGTTGATTAAAGACATTACTTCCCTATCCCTTGCGCATAGCCAGTAGCTGTTTTCGGAGCCCATTGCCGGCACGGGAGCTAACCAGCCAGTTACCAGTGCGAGATCTAGGCCACCGGAACGTAAAAATGGAGTCTGATCGCCGACCGACATAGTGAAGCGGCCGATCAACGTAGAGGGAAAAGAAGACGAGAGAAAGGAGAAGAAAATCACCCTTATTTTTTTGCCTTGCGTTTTCCCTTCCGCTTAGAGCTCGAAGTAGGTGGATCTGGAACACTGACCGTCCCCTCCACAATGTCATCGCTCTGATTCTTCAACCGCTCGGTCCCGCTGATGAAAAACGTAAGGTCCCGATTCTGCTCGGTCAAATCCTCATTCGCGGCTTTCAGCCTATTCACCTCGGCATCAAGGAATTCCACACGCTCCATCAGGCTGGTGTTTATCGTCTTTTCCTCACGCCACTGTTTTTCCATCGTCCGGGACATGGATTCGAACTTCTCTGCCCGACGCTCAGCGCGGGCCTTGTCACGTTCGAGTGATGGGATAGTCTCTTGCGTTAAGCTGTTATATTGAGATTGTAAGTTTTCCATGTTTTTAGATAGACGATCTGCTGCGTCCTGGGTAGATATGGCAGCAGCGCTGGCTTGGGAAGCTTTATCAGCTGCACGCTCAACCTGTTCTTCAAAATAGACGCGCTGGCTCTCGAGTTGGCTAGTTAGTAAATGGGTATATTCGACGCTGAGATTTTCGAATTTCTCCCGGGGTACGGCGTCGGTCCAATCTGGAGGGTCTAGGGCGCTGTTATCTGCCTCTGGAAGCTCGAGGAGCTTGCCGCCGGTTTTCCCCTGGATGATACGATGTACATACGCGTCGCCTTCGTAGTCCCAGACACGCTGCGAGTTGAGGTCCATGGCGAATGCGTGGGAGGTCTGTTTGTAGTGATCGAAGGCGTGAGCGCCGTCGTACCGTCCACAGCCAACACTGCCGCATATCAGACAGATCCAGAGGTTTGCTTCTGTGTGGCAGACGCTACATTCACCGGGTTCCTCGTCGGTGACGAAGTTGACATTGCGTTTTCCAAGATCGTCCTGCGTGTACCGGCAGACAGGACAACCGCTGCCTTTCCATTTCTGCAGACAGGTGCAGTGGAAGATATGCTGGCAGAGGATTGTGAGTAGTCCTGAAGTCTCGTCCATGCGTTCAAGGCAGACGGGACATGTAGGCAGTTCTATTAGTGATGGCGTAGGTGGCGCAACGGGCTTAGTCGACATGGTGGAGGACGTCAAATGTCCCGACTGGGCATCTGAGAATGTAAACGGATCATTCTTCATGTCAGGGAACTTTTCCTCAGCGCCAGAAGAACCGATTTGGATCTCAACATCTTTCACAAACACCACATGGCATGCTTCGGCCTATTATATGGTCAGCAATTATCCAACCAACGTTGATAGAAGAGCGCGTACCTCCATGCTGTTGAAAACTTTCCCATTCCAGCTATGCTGCCACTCCTTGGCCTTCTTACCGCTCCGAAACTTCATCAAGACCATATACCTATTCGCACGGGCCGTCTTAATCATTCGAAAATGACTGACCTCATCCCTCGTCTTCTCGCCCACGTACCCCAGGAAGTCCGACGGCGACAAATACGACGGCACAGCTAATACACATAAAGTCGTACAATCCTCTATCGACACCCCGTCACCATTACCATGAGAGGCTGCCGTTGAAGAAGAAGCCTCACCCCTGCTCGGCTGACCTGGTACCTTGAAGTTTCTCGTAGGAGCCGATCCGTGCAGGTAGAAGAGGTCTTCATCGGCATCTCCTGAACGTAGGGAAGGGGTTTCTTCAACATCACGGTATAGATGGACGATTCCGTAGACGCTATCCGTCAGTCCTAGGTCGAGAGGTATGTATTTCCCCTTCGTAGCTAGTCCGCCTACGACGTTTGAGCCAACGCCTTTTGTTATCCCATTCACCATGTCGACGCCTTGAATGGATATTGTGTCTAATCGTTGATCGGTTTCGGCGGGTGAGTCTGTACTCGTGTTTTGTAGGGAGGTAGAAGCAAGCCGTCCACTCAGATCGTTATCGAATTGACTAGCTGTTGCCGTTCCAACTATTGCCTTGGGAGAACGATTGCCAGGCCCAGCCTGTGTAGTCGACAGCGACTGGGTATGCGGTTTGCCAGCTGCCTTCCCTTTCTTCCTTCGAAACGGACGTATTGATTCACGAAGCGCTTTGAACGCGAGAGACGAAGAGTCAAGTATATAGTCCGCGCCCGTCTCGTTCTTTATCGCAGCCGATGTAGCCGCAGTGGCTTCCTGTTTGTATGCCTGGTGATGACCGTTGTGACGTGGAGGGAGAAATTCGAGGGTGATGTGGTAAAAGTAGGAGGGCATACCGCCTGTCCTACCTGTCCTGCCTGTCACTCTGTCAGTACGTAGCGGTAACTGACCGCATGAAGACCATGGAAGCTCCTTGTGATATATTTGTTGCTATGCATTCTTTTACTGGGAGCTTTTTTCTAGTTATGATGCTATCGCTATAGGCCAGTCACGTGATGGAAGTTTGCTACAAGCGCCATTTTGCGGGGGAAGAGCAAGGCTGCAGTGCCAAACATGCCGAATATTTTACGGAGAGAAAGAGTAATGTCTACGAGTTTATAGGAGAGAAGAAGGTAGATGCTCCAAATATTATATGTATTTTGAAGGTGAGGTAGCTAGTTTGTCGTATCTAGTAGTAGTGAACGGACATGCCAGTCCAAGGGGTCGTCGTTTCAAATGCTTCATGGAATGAGGTCCCCCAACGCCATAACCGGGTGTAAAAACAGCTCATCCCAAGAAGAAAAAGAGTTTGTGTAGGAAGAAGAAAAAGGTGCAGTCAAGTTAGGTCATCAAGAGAAAAAAGGTAGGGACGAGGATCAGTTGCCACCACGCAACCTAAGCACCAAGTGGAGAGTGCTCTCCTTTTGGATGTTGTAGTCGGACAGCGTTCGGCCGTCCTCGAGCTGTTTTCCAGCGAAGATCAATCGCTGCTGGTCTGGTGGGATTCCCTCCTTATCTTGAATTTTTGTTTTCACATTGTCAATTGTGTCTGAGGATTCAACTTCGAGTGTGATGGTCTTTCCTGTGAGTGTCTTGACGAAAATCTGCATACCACCACGTAGACGGAGGACAAGGTGAAGAGTAGATTCCTTTTGAATGTTGTAGTCGGAGAGAGTGCGGCCGTCCTCGAGCTGTTTTCCAGCGAAGATGAGGCGCTGTTGGTCTGGTGGAATACCCTCCTTATCCTGAATCTTTGTCTTCACGTTGTCGATGGTGTCAGAGGACTCGACCTCGAGAGTGATGGTCTTTCCAGTCAGAGTTTTCACGACTACGGTATACTTGTTAGAACATGGTTCGCCTGTGTCTGGGTGGCTGAGTGATGTGGCGACTTACAAATTTGCATACCACCACGGAGGCGGAGGACAAGGTGAAGGGTGGACTCTTTCTGGATATTATAATCCGAAAGAGTACGACCATCTTCAAGCTGCTTTCCGGCAAAGATCAAACGTTGCTGGTCTGGGGGAATGCCCTCCTTATCTTGGATCTTTGTTTTGACGTTGTCGATGGTGTCAGAGGACTCCACCTCGAGGGTGATAGTCTTGCCGGTGACTGGTGGGCAAACAGTTCAGTCAGTATTGCGGTCGTCTTATACCGAATCTGAGGACTCAAAGGGGGTCAACTTACGGGTCTTGACGAAGATTTGCATGATGGGCGAGTTGCTATGGGAAGCTGAGATGTGGAGGCGAGTGGGATGATGACTGGGTACTTGTCTATCTTCTGATGGCTGGCACTTGTGAGAGAGTATGAAGAAGTTGGTGGTGGTTGACTTGGGCTGTAAGAGTAAGAGGAAGAGGAAGAGAAAGAGGAAGAAGAGGAAGAAGAGGGAGAGAGAGGCTGTCTTAAATAGGCACCCAAAAGAGGGAAGCGGTGACTATTACGGCCCGCGCTAACGCCGAAAGCGGCAAGACAGGGGAGAACCCCGGCTTACGTAAGTGGAGAAGCTGCTGGAAAGACCGAGAACCAATCAGAAGTTGTAGCTTAACTTAGTCATCATCAAGCCACCTCAGCCTCGCGTTCCTGATGACGTAGATGGTCACGTGGTCACTCGTTTTCAAAGTTGGACGTCACTTTCTTTTCACCTTAACTCAGTTATATACGAAAAGGAAGCCAGATTAAACACATGCAACATGACGCAGTTGAGAAAACTCCCTCTTCCATCCCTTCTTGACATGCAACATGCAACCCGTGGAATCTCGTCGACCAGTCCCAGAGACAAAAGAAAAGAGAAGGCCCGAAATAGTGGTGGAACTCGACTAGCAGGCAGCAACCAACAGCCAACAGCCAA
>JANTQJ010000508.1:0-14449 GCA_032989685.1 Arthroderma sp. PD_2
TAAACATCTCTCCCTGTCTCTCTCTCTCTCCTTTGAACTTCCGGCCGGGCGTGGATTGGATGGGGTACCGAGGATTTGAATGGTGCATCCGCATCAATATGTTATACTACTGTTCATTAAATAGAAGCATGCGTTTCTTTCTCCGCCTTAGCACCTTAATCAACGCCTTTCTGTAGTTCTCTTCTCTTGCTTCTCTTTGCTCTCTAATGAAACAGCGATATCACGTGCCAAGGATCGGGCCAAATCGGGTAAGCTGACCGATAGACGGCCGCTGATTGGCTGAATAAGCCTCGGGATGAGGGTGCTTAAGTAAGCCTTCGTTTTGCAGCCAACTTCGCACCTGCAAGAAACTCCAGAGAGTCCGAAACGTCGGAAAGTCGAAGCAGCATTCCATAACTCGCCAACGCACCAATTCAACTCATTGCACTCTTGCACATAGCTCTGCTGGCTGGGGTAGCATCATGAGCTTCAG
This sequence comes from Arthroderma sp. PD_2, assembly GCA_032989685.1. Taxonomy (NCBI): domain Eukaryota; kingdom Fungi; phylum Ascomycota; class Eurotiomycetes; order Onygenales; family Arthrodermataceae; genus Arthroderma; species Arthroderma sp. PD_2. The sequence continues at coordinate 473 of JANTQJ010000508.1, forward strand.
TGGTCTTCGGAGCATTGCTCCGACACGTCAGGTAGGGCTTCCCGTTCGGGTTGTTGATCTTGTGTCTTGCCTACTGACCACGCTGTATCGCAGTTGACTCGGGCACTACGAGACCAGAGGAGATATTTCTCGCAGACTCGCACTGCAGGTATGTGTCTTTTGTCCGTCTGTCGCAAACATTTGAACAGGAATTGACCATTTTCCAACTTTGCAGCTCGAATCATCAACAGCCAACCTCTACGCGCAAAGGAAGCCTCTCCCTTCGTTTCGCAGAAATACCCCGTCATCGTACGTTTAAACACCCAATTGGAACAGTTTCCACCTCTTCGGAACCCTTCATCTGACTCTTATAGGACCATGAATTCGATGCCGTTGTCGTCGGTGCTGGTGGTGCCGGTTTGCGAGCGGCTTTCGGTCTGGCAGAAGCTGGTTTCAACACCGCGTGTGTTACAAAACTTTTCCCTACAAGAAGTCACACTGTTGCCGCCCAGGGAGGTATAAACGCTGCTCTTGGAAAGTATGTTGATTCATTTGTCGTATCTTTAAGCCGGGTTTCTTGCTAACTCACTCGTCCTTTAGCATGCACAAGGATGACTGGAGATGGCACATGTACGATACCGTGAAGGGTTCCGACTGGCTTGGTGACCAAGACGCTATCCATTACATGACAAGAGAGGCACCCCAGAGTGTCATCGAACTCGAGGGCTACGGTTGTCCATTCTCTCGAACCGAGGACGGACGTATCTACCAGCGTGCTTTCGGTGGACAGTCGCAAGATTACGGAAAGGGTGGTCAAGCTTATAGATGCTGCGCGGCTGCTGACAGAACTGGCCATGCTCTTCTCCACACCCTCTACGGTCAATCCCTCCGCCACAACGCCAACTACTTCATCGAGTACTTCGCCATGGATCTGCTCATGGAGGACGGTGAATGTAAGGGAATTATCGCCTACAACCAGGAAGACGGTACTCTGCACAGATTCCGCGCCCACCACACTGTTCTCGCTACCGGTGGATACGGCCGAGCCTACTTCAGCTGTACTTCCGCCCATACCTGCACTGGTGACGGTATGGCTATGGTTGCTCGTGCTGGATTGCCCAACCAGGATCTAGAGTTCGTTCAGTTCCATCCTACCGGTATCTATGGTGCTGGTTGCCTGATCACCGAGGGTTCTCGAGGCGAGGGTGGATACTTGCTCAACTCCGAAGGTGAACGATTCATGGAGAAATACGCCCCAACTGCCAAGGATTTGGCCAGTCGTGACGTCGTCTCCCGATCTATGACCATGGAAATCCGTGAGGGACGTGGTGTCGGCCCAGATAAGGATCACATCTACCTCCAACTTAGCCATCTTCCCGCTGAAATTCTCCACGAGCGTCTCCCTGGTATCTCCGAAACTGCCTCCATCTTCGCTGGTGTCGATGTTACCAAACAGCCAATCCCTGTCCTCCCAACTGTCCACTACAACATGGGTGGTATCCCAACTAAGTACACCGGAGAAGTCATCACTATTGACGAGAGCGGTAAGGACAAGGTTGTTCCAGGCCTATACGCCTGTGGTGAAGCCGCCTGTGTCTCGGTCCACGGCGCCAACCGTCTTGGAGCCAACTCTCTCCTCGATCTTATCGTTTTCGGCCGTGCTGTCTCGCACACTGTCAGGGACAAGGCATCCCCTGGTGCCCCACACAAGGAGATCAGTGCTGATGCCGGTGCCGAGTCTATTGCCGCTTTGGACAAGGCCAGAACAGCCGATGGATCCAAGTCTACCTTTGAGATCAGAAACGCTATGCAGAAGACTATGCAGACTGATGTCAGCGTTTTCAGAACTCAAGAGAGTTTGGATGAGGGTGTCACCAAGATCAACGAGGTTGACAAGACTTTCGCCGATGTCTCTATCAAGGACCGCAGCATGATCTGGAACTCTGACCTTGTCGAAACTTTGGAATTGAGGAATCTGTTGACTTGCGCGTAAGTTATCTTTTCCCATCTAATCTATGTCTCCGATAGTTTCTATCTCTCCTTGATATATACTTACAAAATCTTTAGCACTCAAACCGCCACTGCTGCCGCCAACCGCAAGGAATCTCGTGGTGCCCATGCTCGTGAAGACTACCCCGACCGAGACGACAAGAACTGGATGAAGCACACCCTTACCTTCCAAAAGGAGCCCCATGGTAAGGTCGACCTCACATACCGTGCTGTTACCGGAACCACTCTCGACGAGGCCGAATGCAAGGCTGTTCCACCATTCAAGCGTACATACTAGACACGTCTAGTGGAGAATCAACCCTTAGCAGGTGATGTCCCCCGGCCATATACACCAAAACAAGGCAAGGGGAGGTCTTCGGTGACGGAGAATTTCTATTCAGACACTACCTGTATATAACACATTGATTGCATCTTCTGTCATTTTGAAGTGACATTATCCTACCACCTTTCCTACATACCGCATTGTACCCTATTTTCGCTGTCATCTTTACCACACGTTCTTGGCGCTTTTCCTTAAAATATAGCAATCCAATCAATTCAATAATCTAAATCGTCTAGCTGCATAAGAAATGTAAAGTCTTTCGGGGATTCAAACGATCATTGTTCGAGTCTGGGGAAATGCATGAACTCTATCTATTGATACCCGCCAAGCACTCCCAAATTCCATCCAACCAATAGCTAGCCAAACTATTTGGAGCTACCATGGACTTCGGCCTTTCAACTCACCAGATGCCAGTATAAATACCTCATCACCACGGCCCTTTTGATGCGTGAAAGAGTCGAGATATGATTTGATCATACCCAGGAATATCAGCTACAACCTCGTTCTGGGCTCGTTTTGTGAGGATATACCGGACGTTCCAGAGAGGCTGGACAAGATGGGATCCGATAACCGCGTCAACGACGAAGAGGCCATTCCGCTTACAAGCCATAGAGGATCTCGAGACTCGATCGATTCATCTTCAACGGCATCCATATCACTCACTCTCGTCGACGACGCTAGCCACACGGTTGCAGGACCGTCGAAACCAGCGAAAAACCGGGGCAACCTGCCACAAGACAGATATGAGAACGAGAAATACCGTGATGATGAGGAGGAGGTTTGGGGAGAAGATGCCTACGTCCCACCAGGCGGAAAACATGCACAGCGAAGAACGCGGATAGCATTTTGGTTGCTTGTGGCACTCTGTGTTGGGGGTTGGACCGTTGCGTTTATATTCTTCATCACATCTCACGGCAACAACACTTCTACTACTCCAGATAAAAGTACTGGCAGTGGAGGGAGCGGGGTTATCGCACCTGGAAATCCACTCGCTCGTGAAAAGATCCCACTAGACGACGTTCTAGAGCAAGCTTGGTCGCCTATCGAACACAAGATCTCTTGGATTGCTGGACCCAAGGGAGAGGATGGATTGCTCTTGCAGAGAAGCGAGGGAGGGTTTGGACCATATCTACACGTTGAAGACGTCCGAAATTTCCATGGCATGGGTACAAACAATAAGTCAATCACGTTGATGAAGGAGTCGGCTTTCTTCGTTGACGACGAGCGCATCGCTCCCGATCAGCTTTGGCCATCACCGGATATGAAAACCGTGCTTGTTATGTCAAGCCAAAAGAAGAATTGGAGGCATTCATTCACTGGATTTTACTGGTTGTTTGATGTCGAGACCCAGACAGCCCAACCTCTTGACCCAGAAGCACCCAAAGAGAGAATACAACTTGCTTCTTGGTCGCCAACCTCTGATGCCGTTGCGTTTACAAGGGACAATAATATGTATATCAGAAACCTCACCTCAAAGACTGCCAAACCTATCACAACTGACGGGGGAGCAAATTTGTTTTACGGGATACCCGACTGGGTGTATGAAGAGGAGGTTTTTGAAGGGAATAGCGCCACTTGGTGGTCACTTGATGGGAAATATATCTCATATCTCCGTACAAATGAGACCATGGTCCCAGACTTCCCTATAGACTTCTACCTTTCAGCTCCACCTGGATATACCCCAGAAGCAGGTGAGGAGGCATATCCATACGTCCAACAGATTAAATATCCCAAATCCGGCGCTCCAAACCCTACAGTCAACCTTCAGTTTTACGATGTTGAACGCGCAGAGTCTTTCTCAGTTAATGTGGAAGATACCTTGAAGGTGGATGATAGGATTATAGTGGAAGTAATCCCCGCCTCTGGAAAAAAATTTCTGGTCAGAGAAACAAATCGCGAAAGCGACATCGTCAAAGCAACTGTCATTGACGCGTCTAAACGAGAAGGAAAAATAGTTCGATCAGACAATATTGGTGAAATTGATGGCGGGTGGGTTGAGCCATCACACACGACGCGGTATATACCATCTGATCCCCCCGCCGGCCGAGCTGATGATGGGTATATCGACACGATAATACACGAAGGATATAACCATCTTGCATATTTTACACCGTTAGAAAACCCTAAGCCAATATTGCTCACGTCTGGAAAATGGGAGGTTGTTGACGCACCTTCGGGTGTTGACCTCAAAAACAACCTCGTATATTTCATTGCTACCAAGGAGAGTCCTATTGACAGACACGTATACAGCGTGAAGCTCGACGGCTCAGAGCTTCAGCAACTTAAGGATGCTGAAAAGTCAGCATATTATGATGTTTCGTTCTCCAACGGAGCTGGCTATATGCTACTGAAATATCAGGGGCCCAAAATTCCATGGCAGAAGCTTATCAGCTCCCCAAGCAATGAAGACAGTTATGAGGAAATCATTGAGAAAAACAAGGACTTGGCTAGGCTATCGAATGAATTTGCTCTTCCGTCGCTGCATTATTCGACGATTACAGTTGATGGATTCACACTCCCTGTTGTCGAGCGGCGACCTGCAAATTTCGATGAGAATAAAAAATACCCTGTTCTTTTCCAGCTGTATGGGGGCCCAGGATCGCAAACGGTCAGCAAGAAATTCGCCGTTAATTTCCAGACCTACGTTGCTTCCAGCCTAGGCTATCTAGTAGTTACTGTTGATGGCAGGGGTACTGGGTTCAACGGCCGAAAGTTCAGATGCATAGTACGAGGAAACCTCGGTTACTATGAAGCCCATGACCAAATCCAAACTGCTAAGGAATGGGGCAAAAAACCCTACGTTGACAAAACCCGAATTGCTATATGGGGTTGGAGTTACGGTGGGTTCATGACATTGAAAACTCTTGAACAAGATGCGGGGGAAACCTTCCAGTACGGAATGGCGGTGGCTCCAGTAACGGACTGGCGATATTATGGTAAGGATATTTGCATCCAAACGGGACATTGTCCAACCTACTACTGCATTCCGAATAATCTAACCGGCTTATCTATAGACTCGATATATACTGAACGTTACATGCACATGCCACAACATAACAAAGAAGGATACGACAATGCATCTATAACCAATACGACATCTTTATCGCAAAATACTCGGTTCTTGATAATGCACGGCTCAGCGGACGACAATGTTCATTTCCAGAACTCTCTCACGCTACTAGATAAACTTGACGTTATGGGTGTTGACAATTACGATGTTCATGTATTCCCGGATTCAAATCATGGAATCTACTTCCATCATGCCTACAAGATGGTCCATCAGCGTAAGTACTCCATCTTATCTCCCTCTTGTAACTGGTTTTAATCATTATTTCCTCCCTCAGGACTCTCCGACTGGCTTGTCAACGCTTTTAACGGAGAGTGGAAAAGGCTTCGCGACCCTAAGCCTAGGCCGTCAGTAGTCAAGCGTGCGATGCGTCAGTTATTACGCCTCAAATAACTACAGATCTATCCTTTCTAGATGTGTTGTTTTGAACTATCCTTTTTACGCCATTTAAAGCCCCATCTAGTTACTGATATTTCACTGTACTCGCTTTTTTTGCTTTACTGTTAGGCGCTCTTTGGGTCTCAGGGACTTGTGTAATCATTGGATATGATATCCAGAATCATTTTGAATGCTTGAGCGAGGCTATGGTTATAATGTACTCCATAGATATGTATATTGGAACACCTTTTCTATCACTAATGCAGTTTATTCTACCTATCATTCAGGTTGCCGCTAGCCATCGAGTCGGGCACAACTTGTTGTAACGAAGCTTCAACAAGTCATCGAACCCAGGATGTTAACTAATATGCTGCTTGTGTGTATGACTCGAACCTTGGGCTTTGCATCAGTCAACAACCCCTGACCTAGCACCATGCACGTACTTCGCGCATACACGATACCTAAGATATGCAAGTATTTTGCTTTACTTCTCAAGTGCAGCCCTGGACACGTTGACCGTACCCAGTTAACAGGCGTGTTACCCCCATACGCAGGTAAGGAGAAATGGGTCGTAAGGAGAAAATAACGCTTTGATCCAACCGTAGGTATCTGATCGCGCATTGCGGCCGAGGTTGGGCCGAACCACGTTGAGGCTGCAATAGGCCGTTGTGAGTAATCCTGGGAGTGATCAGCCCGGTTTGAAATATTTAGCGTTTTCATAATTAGTTTTTTGATACAACTAGCAACATGAGCTGTTTTCGAGGTATCATAAACCATAGCTAGCTACCTAAATTATGTAGGTATCAATTTTAAGGTCGTCTATTGATGGAGAGTAGCGACGCGGCTCTATATAAAAGAGCCGAGCATATCGGATGAGCAGGAGCAATATGGGCATCTGGTTCCGTGCCAACCTCTGTAGCCTTAGGATCAATCAAGAGATATTCCGTAGTCATGTACAGTTCAGGCAGCGGCTTGAATCAACCCCGCGACAGCTAGTGCGGGGGTTCACGATCAGCCGTAAGAAGGCGTTGTGTAATCCTCCATCCTTTGCACGAGGGCCCGTGGGCGAATAGAGACTCGGAGCTGCGAGATGCAAATTTGGCTAAAATAGTATGGATGGAGGGTGGGAATGCTGGAAGCATTAGAGCGTGGTATATGATAGGCTAACAAGGACGTTGCTATGCGGGATACAACTTTGCAGTTGATATCGGGCTGCATGATGCAAGAATTGCAGAAGTTCTGAATACAACCCCATCAGCTTGAGGTATCTTCAGCGACATAGCACACCAATCATGTAGACTGAAAAAGTAAAGGCTATGCACTTGCGGGAGGGAGGATCAAACCCCGATGGAAATCGCCCCATAAACATCCAAGCTGAGATACCTCATACGTTTCAATCAATGACAAGGCTTTCTGTGAGGAAAGGCGTTGCTATGGGGGGGAGGGAAGCCGGGTGCTGAGCTCCCTGAGACGTGTGGCCGTAGCATCACCTAGTGCTTACTGCGTATCCAGTGCACTCGCTACACACAACGCACCACAAGACTTCGTCTCCTTGCCCGGACATGTTGCGGACTGTAGGAGGCTTGCAGGATCCTAGGATTCACAGGCGTGTCCCGCTCCACAAACCAGAGACATCTTGGCTTGAACCCGTATGCCAACCAGGTTCTATCAATATTTGGTGTATCTGTGCCCAGAAAGGATGCTACTTTGCCCAAAGAGGATGCTACTTTGCCCAGAGTTGTTTTTCTTCGTTACTACTGGGGTAACTGTGCAAATATCCACACGAGAAGAGATGCAGTCGCCTCCTGCGGGCCTCTGGGACGCTGTGTTCCTTTGAGAGGAGGGTAAAGATCCGTTTCCTTGTAACATGAATATCAGAGATTGGCAGTCAGCCGGGGAATCAGTCTCAAGGCCAGTAGATCGCTGCTCAGCAGCTCGTTTGAGATCTGCTAATTCCAACTCCTCTTGGGTGAGAAGTCGGTTAATAAGTACTCCGTAGACATGGCTAATTGGCATGGAACCTGCAGCCATGTAGTGTACTCTCTTGGTATTTATGGCATATAACTTCTCCCAAAGGTTAAAGAATTGTAAGCCACGCTAGGACAAGAGTTAACCGCCGATAAAACCACCAGAGGAAGCGGTTAGACGCCTGTTCAGATAGAATCTTAGCCAGAATATTGCTTCGCATTGTTGTTGTGTGGTGAAAAGAGGCCAATAAAATATGATATGTGAGGTTCCCACTAGGGCCAGCGGCTGATCAAATAATAAATTGGCCTCGTCAGCGTCATCGTCACTCTCCGTCTTCTTCATCCAGACGAGGGGAAAAGCACTTTCAACAACCTCCCAAAAACGACGAACGGAATTGTTTGAAGTGTGGTGCGGAGTATATAAAACACTTTCAGGCGAAAGGTGCGGTCGAAAGAGAGACCAGTTTGACGACCTGCGGTACTTTGTCGTCCACATATATTTCGCCCGCAGAGCAAGTATTATCCCAAAATGTCATCTCCAACGTCCACGACTCCAACGACGCCGCCAACGTACAAAGTCGAGTCTTTTCATCCTACCATTTTAGCTCATCTGGAGCGTATCTACAATTCACTGCAGTCAGAGGGACAGTCGCATACGGGGCCAGACGGCAGACCTACAAGTTCGTCAGCTCATTTCTTGCAAGCCATCCAAGAAGACCGACACCGCAAGGACAGCGAAACTCCCGGCCAGCAGCAGGATGATGTACTCGATAGTTTCTCTAGCTTCCTCGAATACATGTCAACTGCGACGGCGATGCCGCAGTTTTCAGATACTAAGGCTTATGAAGAGGATTTGTCGTTCCCTATGCCCAATTACTTCATTAACTCAAGCCACAACACCTACTTGACTGGCAATCAGCTGTACAGCGAGTCCAGCACGGCGGTGTATAAAAACGTATGTGGCTGAATTTCCTTAAATTTTCGTCCTATCATTCCTTTTTCTTGGGGTTTTGAGTCTCAATCTGGTCAATGCCGCCGATCTGCGCTCCCCTATTTGATACCCGTCTGGGGATATCTGCATAAATATGCCAGCATAGAATATTCTGCCCGTCATCGAGTCAGCAGGGACCATATTTCTCGCATGATACGGAGTACGATTTCGAGCCTCGGACCATCAGCGAAAGTTTAATCGTCGCTATATGCGCCAGAGAGCAAAACGCTAGCGACCACAATAGCAGGATGAAGATCAAATTCGGTGATCGTTGCGGTGCCTTTTTCTTATGTATCTTTCTTTTTTGCGTATGGGTTTTACTTGTACCCTGCCTTTCTCCTGTCTATCCATTCCTCGTTACTCTAATTAGGTGTTATCTTGGATGTCATGTGCTGCAAAATTATACCCTAGCAATACTATACTGTACATCTGAAGCGCTAACTGTCAGCCAGGTTCTACTCGGTGGCTGTAGATGCCTTGAAATTGATGTTTGGAATGGCGAATTAGACTCCCCTGACTCTTCTGAGTCCGAAGACAATTCAGATGGTGGTCAGAAGAAGGCCCACAAAAAGAGCCATGGGAGACCTCGAAAGGAGAGCAGCGGGCGATTCGGGCTATCATCTCTCTCGGATCGTCTCGATAAACTTAGCACCTGGAGCGTGCCTGACCCTGCTCCAGCTAAGGTCCTGCCAGCTGATGTCCAATCCACAAATCCCATACGTCCTGAGCCCCTGGTGTTCCATGGACATACGTTAACGAAAGAAGTTACCTTCCGCGACGTATGTTACACCATTCGTGATAATGCATTCGTAACTAGCGACCTACCTGTGATCGTTAGCCTTGAGGTACACGCTTCTCATGAACAACAGGAAGTGATGGTCGAGATCATGACGGAGGCATGGAGAGGCCTGCTTGTGGAATTCACTCCAGAGATGGAAGCCCAGCTCGACAAAGGGGACCTTCACCATCTGTCCAGTCCAGGCTCCCTTAAGAATAAGATTCTGATAAAGGTGAAATGGGTATCGCCCAATAAAGAAGATACCCCACCCAATGAAGACTGTATCGAGGTTGTCGGGCTCCAGACTGTTAGTAGCGGAGATGATGGGGCTCAGAATAAGGTAATAGCTGGATCGTCATCAACCAAAACAAAGTCTCAAAAGATCATTCAATCCCTTAGCCGACTCGGAATATTCACGCGCGGTTATACTTTTAACGACTTTGCCCAACCTGGTAAGCCTCAGGATAGTTTAATTTTAGCTCCTCTCCCGTCTCCCGTTCCCGATACCTAGTGCATTGGCCATTTGCCAGCCCATATTAAAACGACACTTGAAAAACAAAAGAGAGCTATTGGCTTGCATTGGCCCATATCTTGAGGAGGTGAAAAGATGGAAAAGATGGTCATCGTGTCAGAAAAAAAAAAGCTATCCAATTTCTGCGGAGAAAGAATCCGTTCTTGACAGTCGACTGACATACATTTTAACAGAGGCAAAGCTACCACATCACATATTTTCGCTCTCAGAGGCTGCTGTGAAAGCGGCTCATGAGAAAGAGCGTCAAGCATTATTCGACCATAACAAAGACTTCATGATGCGTACCTACCCATCTGGAATGCGAGTAGATTCCTCAAACTTGGACCCTTCTTTTGCCTGGCGTCAAGGAATCCAAGTGGTCGCTTTAAACTGGCAACGTTGCGACAAAGGAATGATGCTTAACAAAGGGATGTTCGCAGGAGGTGGGGGATGGGTACTAAAACCACCAGAATATCGCGGATCGACTGGACGCAGCATCTCGATAGATTCATCGCCGCGAGAACCAGCGGCTGCCACCATCAGCGAAGGTAGCAGCAAGGGCGTGCAGGCAGATCTGAATCTCCGACGCACAGTGAACTTATCTATTGAAATATATGCAGGACAGAACATAACTGCCGGGGATGGGAAGTCGAACCACAAAAGTTTCCATCCATATGTAGCCTGTCATTTGCATGTTGAGCGACCAAAAGACAGCATCCATGCTACGAGCAAGGATTATGACAGCAGTGACCCCAAGTACAAATGTCGAACTAAAACCTGCAGTGGTGCCGATCCGGACTTTGGAGGACAAATCCTCCAATTCCCAAGCGCTCCCAGCATCCTTGAGGAGCTCTCTTTTGTCAGGTTAGTGAATTTCCAACCAATCATTCTTTCCACCACCCGACTTGCATATAAAATCTGCGCCGCATCACGATGAGGGTATTGAACATGTATGGGGCTGGCATTTGTCATCCCTCATCATCTCCACATGTCGTTGTGATTCCTTTTTATGGCGGCATCACCAGGTGACTATATACCCAAGTTGAGGACGATACGGAGTATTTGAGCCGACTGCCTGAGCCGTGTCAAAAAGCCTCAGCACAGCGGTGTTTCTGCCGCGGAAGCAAAGCGCCTCTAGCTCTCTCCATTTCCCTCAATTACTTTCCTCTTTGGGCTGTGAGCAAACAACATGGTCATCAAACATCAACTCCGCATTTCTTGTTCTCTCGCTCCCAGACTACATTTGACCCCCACCCTACCTTTTCGCTCCCCCTTTCTTTTTCTTTCAGCCCACGTATTGTTCTATCATGAATTGTCATTTCAGCCAATATCATAACTGATTAATTTCCCCGCTAACCGATATCCCTTGGCAGATTCAAGATTAAAGACGATGAAATTGGCATCGACGAATTAGCTGCATGGGCCTGTATAAGGCTAGATCACCTACGTCAAGGTTTCCGGGTCATTCGGTTATTTGGTGCCAATGGGAAACCAACCGACGGGCTGCTTTTGGTTCGGATATCGAAGCGCGAAGGATGAAATTTTGATTCATATTAATTATCACGTTGATTTCCCTTATTCGAGACGGTAACCAGTAGAAGCCTGTTGGATCGCATAGTGCCTTCGAGCTTGCTTCTAGTCGGCCGATTCTATGGAGGTACTTACTTTTCATGCTCGCATAACACTTGGTTACCACACTTTCGCGATAACTATATAAAATGGAGCCAGTATCTTTAGCCGCTGCATATAGTATGGATACCTCACACCTCCGAGAGGGTGCCGTACATATACTTACATCATAGTATATGTTAGTGCATATAACTCGCAGTAGTGCATGCTTACTTCGGATGTATACGCGCGAATTCTATTCCCGGTTCCGTTGCAGTGGTTGATCCAAGGTGGATACCGCTCTGCCCTGTCCAGGGTAGAACACGATCATATGTACTCCAGTAAATACATATACGCATGGGTCTACGTATCCCTACACCATTTCCGCGTGCTTCACAGGTAAGACTTACTGGGATCAGGCTTGGGAAAGGAACAGCGAGTTACGGAGTACGGTCTCAAGCGTTTCTCAAGCTTTCAGCTATAACTAGACCATGGTGCCGGCGGGGGTTCTCCGTATACGCACATGTGTATACGGAGTAGAGGGACATGCAACTCATTGTTTCAAGCCACAGTCCAGCCTAACGACTACCATGTTGATTCATTGCATGAACCATACGGAGTATATGCTTCCATGCCGATAGTTGAAAAGTTCTAACCAGGGCAAAACGTCGCATTTGATTTGCTTTCCTGGAGTAAATAGGGGGAGAATAGGCTTAAATCCATCGATCTCTTGGCTCTATGTCAGGATATGATAGGGGTGCATATATGTCGGTCTGCCTAATGCGCGGGAACCTTTTGCCAGCAGAGATCCGCTCTCCAAAGCGATGGTACTTGGGGAAGGCAAAGGGCCACTTGAGGTAAAATATAAATAAAAAATCTTATTCCTTGGACCTTTCTTGGCCGTTGAAGTAAAGTTTTTGGTCGTGCTGCGCCGCTCGATTATCAAAGAGTGTCTTTCTTGTAAAACTGTGGTTCATCATTGACCACCCACCCTGAGGAGTCCAATAAAGGTGCTCAGATCAAACTGAAAGAGCTTGACTAGTGTGTATGTACTCCGTACTCCGTAAAACTGTCGCCTACCGCTAAGCGGGTCATCTTAGCATGCTGCGTGTGCCTCCCGGTTCTTGCTAAATAGTCACGATAATAATAATATATTGATGTGAGATATACTTATTTAGCCGTGGGTGGCGAGAAAAGGTGTGGGGAGCTCCCTAGCTAGTATCTCAGACTGATCGCGGGACAGTACCAAGCGGTCACACTTGCGTAAACCCCATAGGGGTGTCCTCGCGTGAAAAGGGGGTTGATCCAGATGCCTTATTTGGGTAATAACCACCTATTGCTGGGATCGATCCGAGGGATGCCGTATCAAATTGGTTGCATCCTTTTTTTTTTTTTTGTTATTTGGGAATGCTAAATATGTAGCAGGGTTTTGACCATCCCTGACTCGAGCTGTCACATTTCGCTCGTGCCACCCTCGTCATTATGCGGCAGGCCGTTAGCCGCTAACGATTCTGACTGGTGGAATGCCCCATGTGAGGTCGCACCAGGTGTGGACCATCATTATTGATCGATCAAGATGCAGAGGGGCTGCGTGAGCGTTATTCTAGGAGCGCTGTTTCCGTGTGTCATAATTAATGTCATTTTTCTCTTTGGATGCAAACTGGATAGCAAACAAAGGAGCAGCGCTGGTTGGAGGGCTATCATACTCCGTACACATCCTTGAAAAATAGAAATCTGGAACGAAGAATAAGGATCCAGGATAAGAAAATGTGACGAAGAGGCGAGAATCATGGATAGTGTGATTAGCCTAGTTTCACTCGTGGATTCGAAACCACTTTTCCATAACGGCACCCCCGTATATCCGAACTCGCCCTAGGTGTGGCATAAGTAAAGTCCCCATCGATCCTGTCTCGTCTCCGGCTCGAGATAGGTCGGCTCAGGTGATTGAAACAGCCAGAGTGTCGTCATCCGACTTGGAGCAGTTTGACGCTCGTGGGGAAGCGCCGAGCTTCAGTGTGCAGTGGGCCGAATGAGGGGCGAGTCGACAGACACTTGAAGCACAGCTTTTTTTTTCTTTTAGGCTGAGAAGAGGCGAACGGGCTGTGATAGTACGGCATACAGGGGACAGAAGCATATCCCAGGATGGCGCCCCACAGGACCAGGATTGGCTATTTTGGCCCTGAATGTGCTGACATACACTTGATAGTAGCGCCTGTTGTTTTTTTGGAGGAATTCAAATATTATCGGCGACAGCCATTCTTGAACCCACAGGGCGTCGACGCTAGGGAGAATATCTGTCTTTCTCCAGTGGGTTTCGTGGCGGCCTGAAATTAGATTTGGGGAGGATTGAGGGTGGTGGTTTATGA
>JANTQJ010000509.1:0-14439 GCA_032989685.1 Arthroderma sp. PD_2
GGGTGCCCATAATAACCAAAACGGGGTTGTAAATGGTCCACTACATCCGGGCCAGATGCGAGGGCTGCAACGATTTCTATATCTAGTTCAGCATGACCAAGAGGACGAATGGGACAGCGACGAAATGGATGACGATTTCTGATACAACGTCCACCTTCCAGCGTCCAAGAAGATCACCATAAGATCGCCCACCGAACTTCAATGACAAACCTTGCAGAGAAAGTCTAGCATCGGTTTTTCATGGATACGTAACTGGCCACGAAAGTGCCGAGTTATTACCAGAAAACTTCATAAAGACATATGACGTGACGGCCATCCCACGTATTTCAGAGTATATGAAGTACAGAGATTGATAATCTCCGAATCTATTATCTTAGATTTCGAGATATGACTCCGAAATTCTTCGATTCAATCAAGCCACAAGCAATACGGCCTCTGAGCAGGTTAGCGAGTCTTCGTCCTTTGTGTGGTACCATATGTATTCCACAAGCTGACTCAAGGTATAATCATAGGCGGTTTCCATATTTGAAAATGGGATCTCCAAGCATGCATCTGGTCGGGTGTTAAATCAATCCTCTCTCCCATGTAATTATTCTAAATCTTTAATGAATTCATGATCATTTTATTCAATTAAACCGGAAAAAAACATCCAGCCGGAATCTTGTTTATCCGAAAGATTAGTAATCCACATTTAAAAACGCTATCAACGAAGGTGGGAAGATATCAAAAGAACATATTTGCAGTAATATGGTAGAATAAAGCGTGTATGGAAGATTGAGTGATACAACCTGTTGAAGCTGGACATGGCTATGCATCGTGTTTAATTGACTTAACAGACGTGAAGTTGCGATCTAATCTCATGCCAACCAACTAGGTATACCTTGAGGTGGATTCGGACCTTCATGGTCTACCAACCAGCCAGTGTTTATACCGTGTTTAATTGTCGATGGAATGGAGCCTCTTGAAAATACCGAGCAGGATGGAGCTGGTGAGGAGCATATAGTACGCGCAGACGAGGTCGACAACATTGGGATAGACATATCCGCTGTCCCTGATGAGCAGCTGATTGCAGATGCCGTTTCAAATATAAAGCCGCCCGAAGAGAGCGAGACGAAGGTCGATGAAGAGGATGGATACGATGGTGCATCACTGCCACAGCGACACTCACAACCTTCAGCACGCCCTGAATTACGCCGCGATTGCGTTGCGCCTCCGCCACCACTACAACCGCCGCCACCTGCTCCTGTACAGCAGGGCTCAGAGAACCAAACTGACTCAGTGAGCCTTGCTCAACTGCGTAAGATTGTTCAAGATCTGCCGAAATCTGATCTCCCATCTTACGCGTTCAAATATGATGACTGTCAGCCATTCCCAGAGGAAATTAATGAATGGTTTGGAGACAATGAATCCGACAAACTCATGCTCCTGGGCTGCAAAACCACCTTTGAGCAAACCTGGTCGTCTTTCTGCCAGCCTTCAACCGACAATGCAGCATATGATACCTGTTGGATGGATGCAAGTGATGAGTCCAGGACGGCCTTTATGGAAAAGATGGTTGGATTTCTTAGTAGTACTGATATCTTTGCCCGGATTGAGGCCTTGGAGAACATCGCCTACGCATTAACAGGTGTCTGGGGCACGACTGCTGGAAGGGCGGCGGAGGATTACCCCTCGGAAACGACTGAGAAAGAGGCCGCAGAGACCCCGAAAGAACGATCTATGCAGATTCAATGGATGGTTAAAAATACTTTCATTCTACAGCAGTCCCAAGGAATTCAGGCCTTACTTGACTACCTTAGGCGATTTTTTGATAAAGACCAGTAAGTCAACGCTCCGGCGCTAGGTGCTCCTCGACTTGAAATCTCACAAAAAGGTTACTTAGGGCGTTTACTCAGGAGGACTTAAAGGTGTTTGCAAATGAAAATGGCACAACAGCCTACATTGCGACTAGAGACAGGGAGATTAATCTCATACTCACTTGTCTTTACACTGTCATTGAGGTTGCGCGAAGGGAAGAAAAACTGGAATCTCCTAACTCAAATTTGGGGGATGCCATTGGTGAGCGGCCCAAAAACATTTTTTGATTTGGATTATCTTACTCACGAGGATGATGTAGTTGCTTTGACTCCAAATCTCCCTGGAGCGCTTGTTGAAATTGTTGCACGACTGCGCTGGGAGGATCCTTCTATCTTCCCACTAACAAGGGTACGTTATTCTTGCACTACTTACCTTTTTAACGCCGGACTAAGTTATCTAGATTCTTCTTTTATTTTGGAAATCAATTCTTCTCTTGTTCGGTGGCATCGAGCCGTTGAAAAAGGCAAAAAGTATTCTAGAGCCCGCACATGAAGTAACTAGCCCAGGAGGCACGAGGCCTCCAGATATTCCCACTCTTACCGCCTCACCACTCGATTATCATTTATTTAGGCAAGAGATCACATCTAAATACCCAGCCTACAATCCACCACCACCACTAGTTCCCTTCGAGTTGGAACATAATTCAGTCCTGCCACCACTTCCAACTTCCTTGAGTCGAAACACTTCCTCAGTCTTGTTCTCTGGAGTTGGTTCTACTCTTGCAAACAATAATGATTCGATCCTCCACCAGTCAGTACACATTGCCACTCCTGCTCCTTCTCCCCCGCCATCGCCTGGTGGTCCAGGGAAAGTTGGGAAAAAGCAAAATTACCAAACAAATCAACATTTCCCATTTATGTATCCTCCTCTGGATGGGTCAAGCAATAATATTGGAGGGAAAGGCACTGGTGATCTCCAGGATAGCCTTGTTGGTAGGAAATGGGAGGGCAGCGATGTCCCTGCATCAATCATTGAAGCCGGTGAACTGTTCTCTAGCCGAATGAGGATGACAAGAGCATTGGAACAACTCTGGGAGGAGCGGGAGGCATTCATGAAATATGACCGCGGGTGGGATGAAAGGGGGCCAAATAGTGGGTATCGAGTTGAAGCGGCTGCTAGTGACACAGAGGCTGATGAACCTCGAGCCGATAAACCACGTAAGCCTCTCAGACAAACGGACGATGACGACATCCAGCGACGTTTGGATGCAGTTGAAAATTTCTATGTAAGTTACATGTCCAAATGCCCGTCAAGCCATTTTCTAACATATTGAAGGTTCACGCTCTTCCAAATCTCCAGTCTTTCATAATTGTGGTACTAAAAGAACTTTTAACCAATATCACTGCCATTGCGAGTAAAACAAACAATGGCGACAATGGTGATGGCCGAGCAGAGTACGTGATATATGCTCTACAATATATTCGCCCCTAGCTGACTCCCTCATAGGAATGCATTGAATGGCCAAAAGCAAACATCGAATAAAAGCCGTATGACAGAGCCCTTCCTATCGACGAAGCAGTTGCAAGAAGCTCGATCACGGGAAATCAGATTCGAAGCCATTTCCGGAGCACTGATCCTACTTCTAAAATGGTTCAAACGATGCCGTATGTTGATTGACCTTGTGCGATAATGATCTACTTCTAACAACTTTGCTAGATGTCCTAAAATTCGAATATCTGTCACAAATCCTACTGGATTCAAACTACATACCTTTAATTCTCAAAATGTTCATTCATCAAGAAGTCGACCATGCTGTCGCCCAGCCTCAGGATCCACTCGTATCTAGGTAAATTTGCTCTCCTTATGCCGTCCAATTAATCTTAAACAGCGATGCTAATCCAATTTATAGCTTCTTTCACTTCTGTCACGTTCATTCTAGCCAGCCACCAGAGCCTATTCCCCCACTAGAGCCTACGGAGATTGCAGACGATAGTAGCGAAGATGAGGCAGCTCCGCCCCCAATCCTTCGGCAGAGCCGATCCAGAATATCGATGCTTGAAGAGGCTTCCGCAAAATCAGCCGCTACTGAACAAGGCAAGGAGAATGCTAGACTTCTTGAAGTTGACGAGCTAGGTTTTCCGACAGCCCCGATTGAACCAGGGCCTATCACCACTTACTCGTTCCGGAATTTCTTCTCAGCTATCAACTTCCTACACATCATGCAGAAGATTACCCGTGACAAAGCCCATAGGTGCCTACTCCTTGTGCAATATAAATGTAGCGCCGTGCTACGAAAGGGGCTAAAGATCCCTGACCCACACCTTCGTCTATACACTCTCAAGCTGTTTAAATCGCAAGTCCCCTATTGCGGGCGTAAATGGCGTTTGAGTCACATGAGGGTGATAACGGCAATTTATCTGTACTGTCGCCCTGAACTCCGCGATGATTGGCTTGCTGGCGGCGATGTCGACGCCGAAGTTGAAGAATCCCTACCTATGGAGCAAGCCTTGAGAGGGTTAACCCACTGGTGGCATGTACGGCAATATAAGGATGTTCTATCTGCCGAGAACGGGCAACCGTTGGTGGAGGAGGAGCGTGATTTCTTCACTCGAGAGTTAGAAAAAATCGGGTGGGGATGGTTCGGTGACGAGTTAGTTAATGGCATTGATGAAGATGGGGAATTTGCGCCTCATATTGGAGGGGGGCCCGAGCTAGAAAAAGCCATTCAAATGGAGGCCTGGTGATGTTGTTCCAGGTTTATATTAACAGACTGGTGGAATAGTGGAAGGTGGCCTATGACGTTGATTATGTTTACAGCAGGCTTGAGTTAGATAAACAATGGAGTTGGGCATATCTCCATATAGATATTAAAGCCCCTCTTTTTTTTCTTGAAACAAATCGTATCCTTTTTTGCAGATAAGAGACAGTGATGTCAACAATCTATAGAAACACAACTCAGCTCCCTGCCTCCGTGTCAGCTGTGATCTGAGCCAGGGTAGTAAAATCAAGCAAAACTAAACGCCTCGCAACATCAACCTCATGAATCCAGTTTATTTTTCTATTCGGTTCCTATTGCCAGTGCTCCCTTCGTAGCAAATGACTCACTGTAACAAGTAAAACATGTCGAGTAAGAAACAAAAAGATCCAATTGCTTTTCAGCCACGACTAATTGATTTCGTATGTGATTGCGGAACGTACAATGGTGTTCCATTGATTAGTTAAAAGATTATCTGGTAAATAGGACTTTGAGCCCCGTGCGTATGTGGGATAACTATGGCCTTAGTATGAATGGCTCGTTTTTATCATAAGTCATCTGGGCTTCTGGCCCTCTGAGCTCCTTTGGCCAGTCGTAGTAAAGCTCATAATGCATGATGGTATGGTCGCAATACGTCAAGAAGAGGCGATACCGACGGGAATATTCGATTCCATGCCAGTTTTCTTTCTTCGGTCCTTCACTAAAGGGGCCTTGGATATAAAGAGTCTTTGGTAAATTTGATTTACCTTGTCGATCTCCAAAAGGCCGTGGTTGGGCACCAGTCCCGTCACCCTGGCTTAGGGGGTTGCTGGATTGCGAGCTATCTGGCATATTAGTATGGTTATTAAATTTTAGGCCATCAAACTCTGAAGTGTTCCTCCCAAGGCATACATCCTCGTAATCGTCTGGTGGAGTTTCGAATGGGATTAAATGTGAAACAACTGGACTAACGGCAATTCCAAGTAGTGGGCAAAGGGGTCGAAGCTGGCAGCGTTCCTGACTGGCAAATGGTACTATTCGATCGATCCTAAACACCTTTCCCTCCCGTGCGACTTCTGTAAGGCCCATAATTGCAACTCTTCCTTTCTGGGAGGCTGCGATAACAACGCCAAGGTCTGGAATTTGAAGGACCATGTTGAAACGATCGGTTGCTTCTATAGATTGTACGGGATTTGTTACAACCTGTGATAAAGCAGCACGAAAGATGACCGATGGGCCGTGAGAAAAAGGTCCAGGTAGCATGCGGATGTGGGATTCAGAGAAGTGCAGAACTGGAAAATCTGTAAAGAGTCCAGGGTCTGGGTGATCGTCTGTCAACGGCCCTCCTGTATCATCGAGTTTATTTAAGGCACCTTCCTCATCAGGACCCAATATTGCATCTCCGTCAGCATGAGAACTGGAATGTAGGACATCGTCGGTTTCGCTCTGATCATTCGAACCAGATGAACCATCATGGGAACTGTCGGCATCGTCTTCGCCTTCTTCTGACTCCATTTCATCGGCCATATTCACATCCGCATTACTAGCCATAGCATTGCTACTGGGGATAGTGTTAACATGCATTTGCGCATGTACATGCTCCTCGTCTTCGTCTTCTTCATCTTCATCATAATCATCGTTCTCTTCATCCTCATCTTGATCGTCATCTTCATCTTCATCGTATTCATCTTCACTCTGATCATCTTCATCGGACTCACCCTGGTTATTGTTGTTACTCCCAAATCCAGGCGGTGCAGTGGTTTGAATGGAGTGTATCGCAGGGTTCTGTATAGGAATCTGTATATCCAGAGAAGCTGAATTTCCCAGACCCCCTCCGACCTGGAGTGCAGAAGGACCATTGCTTTCCGCCCCTACTCCTTTGTTAACTGGAGAGTTTGATTTCGCGGGTTCAGAATCCATAGGGTCAAATAGCTCGCTAGAATCTGCGTCTGAATCATCAGAGTGAGTAAGAGGGAAAAGTTCATCAGGCGGAGGCCCTTGTTTGTGATGTTCATCCTTAGTGGAAGTTCGTGGTGAGAAAAAGTCATAGTACTGCGTGGCATCGTGGACCCTGCCGGCTAGGAAACTTAGATCGTAGGGAGCTGACTTGTTGGGAAATCGGTGTGGAGGGCCACCACAGGCTTCAAGTAGGTCCTTTTTCGTCCGGAAAGACCTAGGATCAACTGCAAGAACATTCCAGCCACGTTGACGACTGCTGATTCCCGTAAAGATTAGCTAATTGTTGAAAAGAGTTATGTGTTGTTTCACTTACTCATCAAACAACAAATCATCAAAATGATGGTCCTCGAGGGGATAAAAGTCCCAGTGGTGAACTGGGCGGAAACGTTCCCATATCTTCCATACGAGCAGTTTATTGTTGATGTCTGTACTGACCAGCCAGTCCCCGTGGGGATCTAGATCGCAGTTTAGGAATGAAACGTTGGGTATATTCGCAATGTGCCCTAATAAGGAAAGCCGAATGTTCTGAGAACGACGACGTTGACGGGACCAGCTCCGAAGTTTAACAAACTCTGAAAGGCTAACGATATGGATCCAGTCATTGTTATAAACCTTGGGATTGGTCGTTCCGGACGTGAACGAGGCCCCTTGGGTAGGGTGTGACATCTCTGTATCGTCGACCAATGCGAAAGCAAATATAGTGATGGTTGTCGTGTTTGAACTCACAGCTATCATCCTGGCAAATTTATGGATTGCTAATGCCCAGGCACTCTGCGAAACCCACTCACTGAAGAAGCACTCTACCCCAAGGCCTACTTGTACCGGGTCGGTATCCTCGGCACGGCGATCTTCAATCGCCCAGTAGATACGTTCCGTCCGGTAAGCAGCCACATTTCCCGAATCGGTTGCTAGAAGTAAGATTTCATCGGAACCAAGGTCGCCAACAATGATGTGGTTTATGGCGTGTGGAATATTGGGAGCAATATAGCCAGGAGAATCAGGCCGCGCCATTTTAGGAGTTAGTATAAGAGCGGGTCGCGATCCAAGAACCTGGCCACGGCTAGGCTGATACACGTGTATATTACTAGAGTACGCAACAAAGTAGAGGTTCCGACGTTGCGACAGGGCAGTCTAACGAGAAAAGTACCATAATTAAGGAGTGCAAATTTGGAAAATCCGAGGGCAAGCAGACTCACCAGATTATTTCTCCATGTGGCAACGGTGGGTGAAGCGCTATTGCGTCTAGTTGAGATAAAACATCAGCTACTATTTACTAAGCATGAATCCCTGTGATGGAGGGCAAAATGGTTAGGCGGAAGCATACGGGAACTGTAGAATCGGGTTAGCAATGAGCAATTTCATATACGGAGTAGGGCGTAGGGGATCCAAAGAGACATACACGCTTATCTCCCCGTTCAACGCCGTGTGGTTCAACGGTAATGCCATGGTCGGCATGCTCATCGACAATTTCTGTCCAGACGGGGTGGCCAGCAGCGGTATCATTCTGGGAATTCGGATCCATGCTGAGCAGTCAATCCAAGCATTTGGGTATATCAAAGAGAAGTCATGGGCAATGTTAGAGAGATACTAGGCCTTTCAAAGCATCGTAACACGCAGACAAAGATGAGATATGGGTTCGGCTAGGGTCTAAGGCACGCATCCTCGGAGGAGGCAAGAATGTAGTGGGGCTTTTGTAACTGGAGGAACAGCCAGGCGAACACGGCGAACCAACCGGATCCAGTTGCAGTTGGAGCACGCTCTCATTCTCTAGTCCCCATAGCCATATCAAGCCGCCAGTCGCCGGAGTCGGTCTTGCAAGGGGGGGAGGCGGTCGATGTAGATGAAGCCGTTAGATTTCCAACCTACGTCAACTTTTTCTCTTGTTGGTTTTTTGGAAAGTAAAAAAAAAGTTGCAGGCGGCGGTAGTCACGTGCTCACTTTATTTCCCCGGCTTCAAGGGCACGGTCCTTTTGACGGTCTGTGCATAAACGGTTCATCACATGATCAAATCTTCCATTTTGGGACTTTTGAAGACTTCAACAATCGCAGGATTGAGAGAGAAAACAACTGTTTACTTCGTACAGAGCAGTCAATATGGATCTTGTATCTAGCATTCGGAAGGAGGGTAGCAGGTGAGTTTGCAGTCCTTCAAGTTCCTACTGCGTTTTCTAGGGCTAAC
The DNA here is from genome assembly GCA_032989685.1 of Arthroderma sp. PD_2. NCBI lineage: Eukaryota > Fungi > Ascomycota > Eurotiomycetes > Onygenales > Arthrodermataceae > Arthroderma > Arthroderma sp. PD_2. Next base: position 8,670 of record JANTQJ010000509.1, read on the forward strand.
GATAGCTTTCTGAAGAGGGGGACAGACGGAGTTCAAATGGTCAGACGTCAAAGACTCGAATCGCCGTGAGAACTATCTTGGCCACTCTCTCATGGCCCCTGTTGGCCGGTGGCAACAAGGTCGTGATCTCTCCTGGTACGCCAAGGGAGAGGAAGACCCTGATGCGGCAAAACGGGCTCGAGAGGAAGAAATCCGTAAAATCAAGGAAGCGGAACAGGAAGCCATCGCTCGTGCACTTGGACTGCCGGTAGCAGTAGCGTCTGGAAGCGCGAACGCGAATATGACGCCCCTTGGAGGGAAGGAGGTTGAACGAGCAATCCTAGAAGGGGCCGCTGACGATAAGGGAGTTGACCGTGTCAAGGGAGTCGGGTTTGGTGGGTTCAGGGGGAAAACGCCAGCTGGAGACGATGTTGAGAAGCTGGAATCATTGGGCGATGTTTCTGGCGATTACGCTCGGGCTAAACGACCCAGTGCGGAGGTTCGAACCCGTAACGACCCTCGATCAGATAGGAGGAGGGAGCATCGGAGAATGGACGGTAGAGAACGTCCAGTGGAACATAGGAGCAGGAGAGACGAGCACCGTTCAGACCGCCATGACAGGAGGAGGCACCGCTCGCGCTCTCAAGATCGAGAGACTACTCGAAGGCGGCGCTCGGTTTCACGATCATGGAGCAGAGATAGAGTGTCACGAGAACACTGGAGTCATCGCAGACGTAGTCGGTCGCCACATGCCTCTCGACGTTCTAGAGACGATAGAAGACAGGATCGCTATGACAGGAAACGATGAAGCCAATGATTAAAACAGATAAAACGATATATGGTATTGGTTTTGGCGTTTTGGCGGGAATACCTTTTTAAATACTCATGTGCATAGCCTTTAGGTCGATTTATTTTGGGTTGTATATCATATAATATCTCTAAAATCTAATCTACAACTCTTCCTTAGTATCCGGCTGCACAGTCAAATCGGGCATGGCCATCATCTTCACCACAAGGCTGGTCCAGCCAGTAAAGTGCTGGGTCCGTTGGCCGTTGCCGGTGTCAGGATTATACTGTTCCCAGGCAAAGCCAGTCCTCTTCCATTCCCTGAAGACGTTGTCGACAATGTTTTTGCGCAGTTTCGTGTACATCTGGCATGCTTGCTTCTGGTGAGGCCCTGAAACTTGGGCGATTTCCTGTATGTACGGTTAGACAAGGACAGAAAGGTGATTCGCAATTGGGGGACATACGAGGAGGTTCTTAAGAACCAGATAATTCATGTTAATCCAAATAGGACCCCTCCAATAATTTTCACCTGTGCTAAAGAATTCGTCCTTTTTGCTAAGACTTCGAATGCCGTAGTCGCTCCATAGCTCGTCCGAATCCTGAATGAGGTTCAGAGTATCTCCAAGTCTGGGGTGTTTGGCGTCCAATAGACCGGTCATAAAAGGGAAGATTGAAATATATCCCTTATGGCACACATGGACGCTTTCTTCGTAATCATCAATAGTAGCATCACAGTAAGTCTTGGCATCCTTATCCCAGTGGAGGTCATCAATGTTTCTGAGGATTGCTGTTTCGTATCTGGTAAACTCTTCAACGTCTGACGTCTCATCCAGCGCTTCCGCAATGTGGCGCAACGATCGTGTCATCATACCCATCCAGCTTATGAGATCAACATGGAGTTCTCCTGGATGAGGTGGTTGAGGCCTAGGATAGTCATCCAGGCCCGAAGTTAGTATATGCTCGACTGTGCGGCCTCTCCATCGATATCCTTCCTTAGTTGAAAAAGAGTCCCTCTCATATGATTTAAGATCGCCCCACTGTGTCTTCCTAAACCAAAAGTAATGGCGACGAAGGAGGGGGTAGATGGAACGAAGGAAAGATTCGCCGAGCTCCTTGTTGTCGGAGTACTTGGAATTGGAGCCATGGGACTCCAGGGATTTGCCTAACGCAGCCTTATTCATGAATTCCATAAGAACAAGGAATAATGTTGGTGGGTTCGCATAGTGCGGGTATTGGGTTTGAAACTCGCGTGGAACCTTGCTTCTAGCTTCAGGCCCTAGAATTTGTTCTCTCCCAATCCACCCATCTTCATCCATGAGATTTAGCCAACTCTTGACGATTTGAAGCCTGCAACTCGTTAGTCCCATCTTAGTATTGACATAGGGTGATAGCACAAACGTCAAGTCAAGATCCCAATCTACAATTGGCAATAGGTGAAAGCCTTCATCCCACAAGAAGCCTCGTGGGAAAAACGGTCGCGAAGGGACTGAAGTAAACAATTCTGAAGGATCTGCGGGAGTGAGTTGTGCACGAGATCGTGCCTCAGCTGCCTCTTCCCAGAACCCTTCACCGTCTTCGTCATATTCAGGTGCATAGCTGCGGTCCACAATTGAATCTCCGTAAAAGTAGCCAATCCCGCCTACTAAGTTAGAAAGCATTTCTTTTGAAAACTTCAAGTACTCCGGTGAGTTGAATGGGGCGAGCGGTTTGAACGTCTCCTCGAACTTTTGAGAAAAGGAGGTAGATACGTCCTTGATCTCCTTCGTGATCATAGAAGCTAAATATGAGTTAGAAATAGCTATCATCATGCAACGGAGGCGGTGTATACGCACAAGTAAGTGAGTCTTTTGCAGTCCCCGATGAGAAGAGGATATCAAACTAAGGGTATATTAGCGGCCAGCAACCTAATCGACGATCTGCTGGCAAAGCATAAACCAACCTCGAACGCTCCACGGAAGACCTTTTGTATATAATGAGCATTCCCATTCCCTTGGGTATTCGGAAGTGTAAAAATAGCAGGTGGAGGAGGCGGGTTTTCTTCCCCATACTTCTTCATCGTGTTGTCCACTGACTGTTTCATTTGCGTAAAGAGTATAGCTAGTAAGAGGGGGTGTAAGTTCGATAGTACTTCAATGGCAGTAGAAAATAAGGGGATAGCACGTACTCTTCCCTTGCCAAAGCGCTTCCGGCTTCACATTTACGCTTGATACAATGGTTCTGTCCAATGGCTTATCGTCGTAGCTTGGATGCATTCGTTCTGGGTAAGCGTTGGTGTCTGGTCCACGAGTGATATCGATAGTGAAATCTCCCAGGTCCATCGTATTTCCGGCCAGCCTGACATTTCCTTCATATCCTAGCTCGTTGGGTTCGTTGCTCACCCCCAGATCGCCTAGCCCTTCCATGGCGGTGTAGAACACCAATGTCGTGGGCTGGTCAGGGGAAGTATCGGGGCGAGGTACGCCTTTAACACGAGCACCCCAGCTACCACCATGATCTCCTCCAGGGATCTTGATGAAGTCTATCGTGAGGTCAATCGTATTGCGGGAATCATGTACTGTCTGTCTGCCACCATTCCGAATATCATACTCCTCCCAGCCATAGCCTTCCATCCCCTCATTTTGCTCACATGTATGTCTAAAGTCTAGAGTGGGTTCAATATTGTTAGCCACTGTCCAACTGTATTCTTGATAAATTCGTTTTAAGTCAAGCTAAAGATCAAACGGTTCATGGCTGGGTTTACGTACTATCTTGGGCAGTTCTATAATCATCGACCTTCGCCCATAATAAACCCATAAGCAAGCTCTTTGGAATCCGTGGACGCACTCCGAAATAAAGATTTGGGCGATAGGGACCCCATAGTAGCGTTTGATTCAACGCAGCGTCAACGGCAAGGGCAGAAGTATCCTCTGGGGTAGCCAGGACACCATACTGGCCGCAACTGGCCAGCGCAGAGACGACACAAACCCACGAAAAAGAAGAGACAACTCCCATGTTGCTTGCTCTTCCAGCTTCGGGCGCGTTACCAGATCATAAGCTGATCAATCTAAGATATCAATGGGCCGTGCCCTGCCTTTCCATCTACTTCTTGTTGAACTGTTGACCTTGACGTGTCCCGATTGGAGTTGAAAAGGTCGGAGATACAATGGTCCGTAGTTTGCAAACATTTATTCTATCGCCCAAATGCTGAAATGTCACTCTTTGCGAAAATATTTGCTGAAATGCCTCTCCTCCACAACTACCTAACTAAATAGAGTAAAGCTTCTGTATCTAGGATTAGTCACTATGTTTTCTATAGGTAATCCTACGATAAAATACAATTATCCTTCCCCCCTAAGAAGCTACTATCCTCCCCCCTTCTAGATAACTTAGAGCCTTAGGGGTCAGGGAGGATATGTAATTAGGGTGGTTAGGGTTAGTTAAGGCCGAGAGAGCGAGCTTCGGTGGGAGCTTGAGGGGAGGGGGGGAAGCTTGGGGGGGATAGTTAGGCTTAGGGGGCAGTTTACCTAGAGAGAAGGCCTTAGAGGCGGCTTAGGGGGAGGCTTAGGGGGAGAGTATACCCAAAGGAAGGGCCCTTAGGTAAGTTTCCTTTATCTTGGAGTTACAGTACAAAACTAGGTGTATAATTCAAAAGATTAAAAATTATAATAAGGGTATTTCAGCAAATATTTTCGCAAACAGGGGCATTTCAGCATTTGTGCGTTTATTATATATTCATACACACAGGGATGAATTCAACTCTTTTATTTACTTAATAATATAGACGAATATTAAGCTACTTCTTAGGTGTTTACCCAATCGTAGGAATGGTGATTATACAGACTCATTTGATGCCTTTCTTCTATGCTAACGGAGAGGTATAAGAGAATATGCCATGACGTCATTGTATACTCTAGCCATGCGAGCTTCTCCAATGCTGAGATGATACTATAGGAATACTTCTTTAGAGATAATTGTCTAGAAGCATTGGGATGAAGATTGACGATAGACAGTGCAGATTTATAGCATCTTACGGGGGTCTAAACCGGAGACATCCACGCTCTTAGCCTCGCCATCAAACACGAATTCGCTCATCAACTTCCCCGTTGCTGGTGCGTTCTGAATACCCCAGCAGGTATGACCGGCCGCAAGATATAACCCTTCTGTGCTCGTCTTGCCAATGAGCGGGCTTCCTCGATCGCCGGTGCCAGATACATTGGGAAGATAGCAAGCCTGTCGAATCATCACCTCACCATCTCGTAGCTCATCGGACACGTTCGCAATTGCGTCGATAATCTCTTGACACCGGGACTGATCGACCTCAACATCTGCTGTTGATGATGGCAATGGCACTAACGTGTCTCCCTCTCCGCAGGCATAGACGGTGTCATCTGGCCTAGCATATATTTCAGGGCTCGTTGAGGATAACCTGCCACGCTTGGATTGTTCAGCTGGAAGTGTGATTTCGGTGAATAGTGTATATGCTGAGACCGGACGTGTTGGTCGGACTACAACGCTGTGTGCGCGAAGAGCCTCGATGGGAGCTGGTGGGAATACCCTGGGTGTCCAAGGGCCCGCGGAAACAATGACATCTGTGGCTATGATAGACTCGGAAACCCCGGTGGCTTTGTTCTTGTAGGCTACTGACTTGACATGGCCTGCTGAATAGTCTATGTCTGTGACAGTGCCTAAGATCACCCTCGCTCCCTTCTCCTCTGCCAACTTAGCCATCGATGTAGTAAACAGATATGGGTGGACCTGTGCAGTGCTTCCTTCACCTCCCATCTGTTCGTATGCTTTAAGCACAGCGGGATCAAACCAATCAAGATCCGATGGGAATCCAGCGGCCTTCAACGTAGCCATAGCAGCATCGCTTCTTTTCCCCAGTGAGACTGCCTCGTCGCCGCTTTTTGCGTTGCCCGCCTGGCTCCCCTGCCTCCTGGAGCGACTATCTGCAATTAGTTGTCCACAACCGACTTCTCTGTAGCCCCATCTATCAGCTCCGCCATGCTCCTTTGATAGTTGTGCT
>JANTQJ010000051.1:0-35059 GCA_032989685.1 Arthroderma sp. PD_2
CTTTTGGAATATCGGATATCAAAACAAGGATTTGGGGTGTCTGGAGTTTTGCTATGCTCACACTGGAAAGGAAGAACTATATTCTAGATAATATCATGATCAATATCAGAACCAATATCAACGTCTTTGTTTTTAGATCTATAAAAGTAGTAGTTTGGAGGGTGGTCCGTGCGTATGACGATGTTTCTTTTAGAACTGGCCAGTTTCAAGATACTTGATTGTCTCTCCAGCTTCCAAGCATCACAGCCACAACACCTGCCAGTCCGGTTGCCAGTGGCAGATCTGACACAGTAGCAGAGACAGTTGCTCAATTGAACCATCAGGCTGCAACGTCAACCGAACAAAGGCCGGTGAGCATCTGACAAAACGAACAGAAGCAGCCGAGATGCTGAGCTCAGGATTTGCCAATGCGCCGGTGACCAAATTCGCCCTGATATTCATAATCGCCTCATCGATTGCAGTGAGCATAGCGGACGTCAAATATCTATTTTATATCCAAGTAAACCCCCATATATGGCAGTATCATCAGCTATGGCGGTTTCTAATCTGGCCGGTAAGTTATTCTATACATCCTCCCACCAACTTCGCGGGAGGGGATGCTTAGAGAACGAGCATGATGGGCTGACTGCTATGATGATCAGCTCTGCTATACCAATTCCACAGAAGTTTTGCAGGCGGGAATGGTTATCTATAGTCTACGGGTGATAGAACGGTTATGGGGATCGAGAAAATTCGCTGTAAGAACGCTCAGAATGAAAGAACCAGCTTACATAAAACAGAAATGCTTACTCTACCGATCTATAGAGCTTTATCCTTAGCACTATCCCATTTACGACTCTTCTCCCGCCTGTCGTTCTCGCATTCTTTGTCCGCCCGCTATCTCTGAATACATTAAACCATCTCCCGGCTGGCCCGACGGCAATTCTCTTCGCAATCCTCGCGCAATACCACGCTACTATCCCTACGACATACAAATATCGTATATTAACCAGCTCTTCAACTTCTTCAGCATCTACACCGTCTACGCCCGGATCTTCAATCACGTTTAGCGACAAGTCGGCAATCTACTTCCTCGCATTTCAACTTTCCTTGTCACAACTACCCCACACTATATTACCTGCATTCATCGGTTGGGTGGTTGGCTACGCATGGCGTGCTGAGCTACTACCAAGCAAGGTATCATCATGGAGAATTCCGGGCTGGTTATATGGTGGTTTGCCGGAACGACAGAGACGGCGTGGGCCACAGGGAAGTAGTGGGGACGCGTCTGCTTCCGGGACTGCAGGTACAGGGAGCAGGGACCCCGAACGGCTGGAGGGTTTACGAAGGAGGTTGGAAGGGGAATCTCGGGCTGCGGCCGTAGCAGTTGCTAATACAGATACGGAGGGAGGTAGAAGAAGCACTAGTAGTGTTGGAGGGAGGGCTGCAGGCGTTGAAGAAGGTGACCAACGAAGGCCGTTGGCCGGTCAGATATTAGATCGGTTTAGGGGGGCGTTCTAAACACGTTTATGTATAAATTATGACACGATATTGACGATTCAACGCTGAAGTTCATTTGGCATATGGTGCCTATTAGGTTAAATAAAACAAAGTGTGGTAGTATAGTATAGAGTAGATGGCTAGAGTGTATATATTCCAGTATCGGACTGGAGATCGTGCTAGATGTTCCATGAGAAGGGATACGCTTAAAATGCCGGATAAAAATGGGAAAAAACCGCCTTTCGCCCCCTGAAGCCATGTTCATAAATGAAATAAATAGCCAACCAAGATATACCAAGATATAGGATATATCTTCAAAGGTACCTACTTCCCATTCCCGGATTTAGTTTTCCTCATCCCTTCCTTGCATTCGTTGCAATACCAGACTACTAGAAAGTAAGGGTATGTTAGTCAGACCTCAATGAATTGTGTAGCATGATAGAATATAGGAATACGCACCACTCTTAGAAGGCGGTTTGGTCAACCCAACGCACGAAAGATGGAACCACTCCCGTGGGCAATTTTCGTTGTCGCACGCCACCATCTCTCCAAAGCTGACTTCGTTACAGTAACAATATCGCGGTTCCATCTCATCATCTTCCTCTTCCGCGCCTCGAGGTCCGTCTTCGGGTTCTTCCGCAGCGGCAGATAAAGCTATCTGTCGAGCAGTTGATATGCTGCCCGCTTTCTTATGGGACCGCTTTGGCCCATCGCCCGTTCTAGACGGTCTCGATCTTTGTTGCGATTCTGTGTATGTTGATGAAACGGGTGTTGAGTGTTTGGAGGACCGTTTTGTGGAAACACCAGTGTTTATTTCCGGAAGATTATGGTAATCTCCTTTACCGTCATTCATATGGTTATTAGCAGCTGCCAATGAGATCATAGAGTTAGCTTCTTCATGTTTGAGTTCTAGAGTTGTTGACTTCGGGCTGTTCCTAATTATGTCGCCATTCGCTCTAGTTGCTAATGAGTCGATTCTGGGACTAGATATGCCCTTTGCAGATGGAGGTCTAGCGTCGAGCAGCTCTTTTTCTGTTTTTGTCGAGTTAGATAATGGCACGGAAGGAGGGGGTTTGTTGGGCTTGGGTTTGGGTCCGGGGAACATACTCGGGTTTCGATTAGAAGCTGATGAAGATGGCCTTTGGCGGGAGGAAGCCTGGGCCTGAGCTTGTTGCTGCGGCCGTGGTTGGGAGCGGAGGGAAGAAGTTGGCGCCGGGCTGTTGGAGGGATTGAGCTGCGTGCCCATTGCGCCGGCAAGTGATGGGGTGCTTGCTGTTGAAGTAGCTGTGTTTGTTCTGCGTGATGTAGACATGTTAGATTCATCTTCTACGTAACGCCAGTGTTTTCCCAAGCAGCCTGTGCTGGCACAACGCCGACAAGAATAAGCCCTTTTTGCGTTTTGTAAAGGCTGCTGCCTCTATCTTGTGCATATCGGTGCAGGGTGTGCAGATTGACTGAAAAGAGAGTAACAAATAGAAACCATACCTCTTTCTTGCTGTGTTCGCATTGGGTGCCCTTGTTCTCTTCTTCACTGTATCTGGAGCAGGACTTTCCTTTGACCCTGCTCTGCCAACAGGTACATTTGTTGCCGTGCTTGCGGACCGTTCCATAGCCGTGGCCGTCATGACCTGTGAATGCTCTACCTTTCGCCGTTTCGATCCACCGGCGGTCACAGCCGCAGTACCGCCAGCTACGGAAGCAGCCAGGGCTTGGTCATTCAGTTGATTTTCGAGGACTCGGCTTTTCGGACCTGGTTTTCCTCTTCGTACGGGCCCGCCTGCTCGTGCCTCATCGGCTTCAATTTCTGCCTGGGTGCGGCGCTGTCGGCGAACAGGCTCTTTCCTCGGCTCGTTGTCTGCGTCCCCATGGCCGGCCCTATGGCTATTTGCACCGGCCGTATCTCTTCTGGGCCGTTCATTAACGGCATTCGCACTTGTTTTGGGTGTTGGCTTGTTGATGTATGCCCAGTGTGTTAGGCTTCCAAGCCGAGCTTCTTCGCTCACTTCGCGCTGGACATAAGGGTAAACGGCATCTAGGCGACTGACATCACGTTGGAGAGTGGCATTCGCATTGCGCGCAACGTGATTCTTTTCGTCAATGGTCCCTAGGAGATCGCCGAGGGTAGAACGGATACTCTGAAAAACCTGTCTTGTCGGTGTGACATCGACCTAAGGGATGAAAATTCATCGAGTATCAGCAAACCGAGCTTTACCTGGATCAAGAATAAAGAAGTATAAGGTAAAGAAGTTAGTACCGTCTGCGGCTTTGGAGCGTCATAATCTATCGAAATCAGCTTCGTTGCGGAGGTAAGCAACTTGGACAACTCTTCCTCGAGCGCCCACGCCTTGCCATCGACCTCATTTAACAGCGAGTTATGTCTCCTGAATTCTCTAGGTAGCGCATCGATAGCATCGCTAAAGTGGGTTATGCCCGGATACATCCCCGTTGGCAGCGAGTTTCCCTGATGCGAGCCGCCAGCTCCAGGCCCGAGGTTCGAGCTACCAGCTTGACTACCGGCAAGAGACGAGCGGCCAACAGTCTTGGAGAGCCTGGAAGGGTTCGTACGGGTTTGGCGAGCGGACTGACGCATGCTGCTGGCGTTGGCACCGTTGGGGATGCTGTTGGACGCCATGACGAGATATGAGCGAAGAATGATCGGTTTGCGGCGGACGGAGGGCGAGATTGGAGGGTGAAGGAGGGCGAGAGTAGAGCGGTAGAAAGGCTGTCCTGGCACAGAGATAGATCTGAGACCAAATCTATACCCGGAGACAGCTTGACGAGGGAGAGTAGAGCGCAGTGAGGCCTGCGAGCGGAGGTTGCGGAGGTTGGAGTCGAAGAGAGAAAGCGAGAAGCGCGAAAGCGTGACTTTTGGAGGGAGCTTTCCGCCGTGCGCCCGTTTGGGTTTAGCGTGGCTTATATAATCATAGATATCACTGTGAGGTTGGAGGAAGAAACAGCAAATTCACCATTAACGACAAGCTGGCTCTTGTTAAGATGCCCGGGTTACGGGTGGAAAGGCAGCTGATTACACGAGATGCCTGAATAATCAGCCATTGAGCTGTGCTGATATTTCTTGCGACCTGTTCTTCTTTTTGTATGAACACATTTTTTATTTCTCGATGACGTAGTGATTAGCTAAGCAAGTCGCTTAGTCAGGGAATATCTTTGATAGATTTACAAGAGAAAAAAGGAAGAAAAAAGCAGGTCAAGAGAAGAAAATTACTGGGATTTATACACTATGGAAACAAAGGTGGTTGTGAAAAGGACAAATGAAAAGCCATCACACTCATGCATGCAGAATATTGTCTTTCAACGAGAGACACTTCAGCTCTCATCTACTTTCTTTCGTTCTTTCGATCTACTCGCCCTTCAGCTTCTCCTGGTGGACGGTAAAAGCGTCGTTCAATAGATCTTGCTCCTCCTTGATGTGGGAGCCCTTGAGACCCGTGGCCACACTAGCGCTTGGGTTACGGCCGGCGTACAGGACATGGCGTCTGTTGTGGTGGACGGTCTGGTTGAGGAGGGTCTCGATGCGGGGCTGCATGAAACTCCAGCTACCGGCGTTGAGTGGCTCTTCTTGACAGAAGACGATATCCTTGGCGTTGGGGTAGCTGTCGAGGTTGTCCTTCAACTGTTGCCAGGGGAAGGGGTGCATTTGCTCGATACGGGTGATGGCGGTGTTCTTGATGCCGTTGGCTTCACGGTGTTTGGTCAGGGCAGCCCAGACTTGACCGGAACACATGATCACACGCTCGATCTTCTCGGGCTCTTCGATCTGTTTGCCGTGTTGGTCATCGGGGATGATCCAGCGGAAGTGAGAGTCGCCGGTGAACTCCTCGATGGAGGAGCGACAGCTTGGGTGACGGAGGAGAGATTTAGAGAAGAAGATGACCAGTGCTATTTACGCATGTTAGTTAGTTTTTGAACTCATAGTGATAGACATGAAGAAATAAAACTTACGTTTTCGGAATTGGCGGTTGATCTGTCGGCGGAGGATGTGGAACAAGTTGGCGGGGGAGGTCATGTAGGCAATCTGCATGTTGCAGTCCTGGTGTTGTCTGTCGATCTTATCGGCACTTGGGAACACACGAGGATCTTCGTTACAGAGCTGGAGATAACGCTCCAGTCTGCCAGAAGAGTGCTCGGGACCTTGACCGTCGTATCCGTGAGGAAGGGACATGACAAGACCAGATCGCTGGACCCATTTAACTTCACCGGAGGCAATGAACTGATCAATGATACATTGGGCGTTGTTGGCGAAGTCGCCGAATTGGGCCTCCCACATGACGAGGGCATTGGGCGAGGTCAGGGAGTAACCATATTCGAAACCGAGACTATCAATTCCTGAGTTAGCTGGGGAACTGAGAGGCGATGAGGGGGTTTCTTGAGTAACTTACGCTCCGTATTCACTGAGGGAGGAGTTAGCAATGACGAAGGAGCCTTGGTCGGGGCTGATATGCTGGAGAGCAGTGTAGGTGCTTTCGTTCTCCTGGTCGTGCAGAACAGCGTGACGTTGCGAGAAAGTACCACGCTCAACATCTTGACCAGACACACGAACGTGGTGGCCTTCGTTACACAAAGTACCGAATGCAAGAGCTTCAGCAGTTGACCAGTCGATGTTTTGACCTTCCTTGATGGATTTTTCCCTGTTGCTCAAGATACGCTTCAGGTTGCGGTGGGCAGTGAAGTTCTCGGGGGTGCTTCCGAGCTTTGCACCAATCATCTGCAGAGTTTCGGCTTCAACACCGGTAGGAGGGTGAGCTAGGACCTCGGTAGCGAGTTCCTTGGGGGTTTTGAAACCGTTCCAGGCGGAAGTGAGCCATTCTCGGCTGGTTGGAGTATAGTCCTTGCTGCGGTCGAAGCTGTCGTTGAGCATGCCCCAGACCCATTTCTTGTGCTCATCGATATCCTCCTTGGTGAAGGTTTTTTCCTTCAGGAGTTTATCGACGTACTTGTCAATTTGGCTCTGTTGGGAGGCAATGCGCTTGTACATGAGGGGTTGGGTAAAGGCAGGCTGGTCGGTTTCGTTGTGGCCCTGTTTACGGTAGCAGACAATATCAATGACGACATCACTCTTGAACTGAGCACGCCAGTCAGCGGCCAATTGGCAGACGTGGTTGAGAGCTTCGACGTCGTCTCCGTTGACGTGGAAGACAGGGGCGTCGATGGCCTTGGCGATATCAGAGCAGTATGGAGTAGATCGGGCGAAGCGAGGATCAGTGGTAAAACCAATCTGGTTGTTGACAACGATGTGGATAGTTCCTCCGGTAGAGTAGGCAGGTAGGGCGTGGAATCCCATAGTCTCGTAGACGATACCCTGGGCAGAGAAGGCGGCATCACCGTGGAGAAGGACACCCATGGCGCTGTTGTATTCCTTTTCGTCGTTGTTGTAGTGCTGGATGGAACGAGTCTTTCCAAGCACAACGGGGTCCTCAGCTTCCAAATGAGAGGGGTTTGCGACAAGAGAAAGCTGGACACGCTTGCCGGAGGGAGTTGGACGCTCGAAGTTCATACCGAGATGGTACTTGACATCACCAGAGCCCTCATCAGAAGGCTCGGCGCTACCGCTGAACTCGCTGAAGATGGACTCGTTGGGCTTTCGAACGACGTTACTGAGCACGTTCAATCGACCACGATGAGGCATACCGATGACGATATCCTTGACACCGTAGTCGACACTTCGGTCGATCAATGCCTTCATACCAGGAACCAAGGTCTCACAACCTTCTAGACCGAATCGCTTGTCGTTAGGGAACTTGGTAGCCAAGAACGACTCGAAACTGGAACTCCAGATCAGACGGTCGAGAATGCGGCGCTTCTCGTCCACAGAGTACTTGTAGGGCTGTGGGATTTCGATGCGGTCACGGATCCAGTCGCAAGGAACACGGTCTGGAATGTGAATGTATTCCACACCAAAGGAGCCACAGTAGATCTTTTCGCAGGCGTCGATGATTTCGCGGAGAGTCATCTTCTTGCGGGACTCGGTCTCGAAACGCGGGAGGATTCCGGGTCCGAGAGCGAACTCCTCGTCCAGATCTTTCTCGGTAAAGCCATAATGCGACAATTCGAGCTCCTTTGGTTTGCTGTATCCGAAAGAGTCGGCCTCGCCACGGATGCCGAGAGGGTCGATCTTTGCTTTGTGATGACCACGGGCCTGGTACGCGCGAACAAGTAACTGAACTTTGAGATGGTTCGATACATTGGATCCGGCAGCGTTTCCGGGCATATGTTGAGGGACACCGCCAGTTGGGGTAGGGACAATCGTAGGGGGAGGCTGGAAGGCTTGCGAGATGGGCATTTTACCCTCTTCCATGTTGTGGAAGTAGGTGCGCCAGGAGATATGGACACTCTGGGGGTCCTCCTTCCAGGCCATGTACATCTCATCGATGTAGTTGGCGGTGTTACCCTGAAGGAATGAATCGTTTGGATCCTATAGATGAACCTGTTAGCAACCAGGGTATCAACATACATGAGACGCAATACTAACCACTCCTTTACTGGTCTCACCAGTCGCAACAGCGTAGCTTCTGGTCTGCTTCCAGGATTCCCTGGCGCAGACCACACCCAGAGGCCTCCGGGCAGCCAAATGAAGGTTCGACCTTGCTGCAGTACATATCGAACGCGTATACGACGACTGTCTGAGAAGTGAAGAAGCTCCAGACGCCTTTTGCGTCACAGCTCTAGTGGTTCGAAGCATATTCACAAGTGTATTAAAGAAAGGGATGCTCTAGACAGAAACGCGCAAGTTAGCTATCCGCCTTTAATATATCAACCAAAAGCCTCTTCCTTTGTTTCTCGTACCTATACAATTATTATTTTCCGACCGTCCGCTCTAATAATTTTTTTTATCGACGTTTCAGCCGCGTTTCAAAGGGAAGCAAAAAAAAGTTCAAATACGACCAGCCAAAGAGGACACCAAAAATATATAATATGATCAATGTCAAACGGGGCTGGAATTATCGACTATATCTGCCGTTCCGCCGCACACGAGCTCGAGGTCATCAGAACGTCTCCCTTCAAGAGAGACGAGGGTCTGTATAGAATTAGGGTCTGTTGACACGTTCTAGTTAGCTAAGGTCCGCCAAAAAAAATTCAGATCAGAGCAGAAGAGCAAAAATATGAGCTGAGGGACGAAAAGAGGATCGGACGGCATTGCAGAAAAAGCAACATCCAATAGATCAGCTCATGAGCTGCATATATCCTCTCGCAGACTCACACGACACAGAGTACCAAAGAGGGCTGGCAAAGGGGCTTGCCGGGAGCGAACGGCGGGCAATACGTACTTGTAAACCGGTCAATTGCTCACACACGAAGCAACAGAAGCACGAAGCGAGAAATAGACGGAGGTTGAAGCTTGGAGATAGGAGCGAAAGAGAAGAAACAGGTGTTTGGGGATCGGAGGAAGGGCGAAAGGGAAAAAATAGGACAGCAAGCCATCCCGATCAGGTAAGAACCGTGACCCAGCTCGTTATGTAAGCAAAAGGGTCCGGATATTAATTTCTTGCCGCTTTTAGCTCGGGCAGTGACGGCTTGCTTACCATACAATACGCTCTAGGCCTCACATTTTTGCTGACACAGCAGGACAGCCAACCAATAAGGGGCTGCATATTGTCAGACACAGGTGCGACAGCTGCGGGCCTGGAGCGGACTAGCGTGTAACACTGTATCAGCCATACGGTTTCTTGGCTTCTGCCCGATGACATCAGCAAGCCCTGGTTGGTGGACGGCGAGGCGTTCTGCGGCCGCTGGTTGGCTGCTTTCTTCCTTGCGCAGCGCATGCATCTCTTCTCGTTGCTCCTGAACTTGGAACTCGAGGGCGTTTTTGTTTGGCATCGATGCAGAGTTTGCTCCCCTGCTCTTCGACTGATCTGTTATTGGTCTTTAAAAACCTCATTTTATCAGCTGGACACGCGGTAGGCAGCAGACGGCTGTGACGGGGTCACCCGCTGCCGTGGACATCCTCGACATGGATGCCGTACCCGATCAGGTGATCGGCAATGTCGACTTCAATACTTCTCGGCATGCATATATTAGAGGCCACTACATAGAGTACCCGTATATAGAGATTGAGGTACTCCGGAGAAGGGTCTCTTGACACTCTTATATTCGTACTATGAGACCGTGTTCTCGTGGATGGGGATACTGCGTACCTCTTTATCTAGAGTGGCAGCGGTTGCCCGATCAGTGCTCCGTCGCTCCAAAACCGCCCCATCACGGAGCAACAGGCCCCGTGAGACAACAACCATACTTCGTACAAGGCTGTGTGGCACGGTAGGGTACTCCGTAGAGTCAATCGTCGCCAGTTATGGAATACCATCCACTCCCTAGTCAATGGATATCCCTCAACTTTTTTTGTTGACAAATTATAAACTCATACGCCGGTCGAAGATGAGTGTATCTAATGTAAAGTAATATGAGGAAATTCACGAGAGTGACGAAACTAGATAGGCGTTAGATCTTGCGCAACTCTCTTCATATGGCTGCAGTATCTCGTACAGCTTTACAGGGTACCTTCTTTGAGTAAATCAATGCGTGCTCGAGATGGCTGTTTAAAAACGTAATTATCTTCTCACACAGTACCGAGGAACAACCACTAGGATTCGATCCTTCTTTTGCACATCATGCATATCATGCATGTCGAGTGGCCCTATCTATTGCTTGTTTCATTCTAGTTCTGTGTGTGCCCCCACTGGTGTTGGAATAGAGACTAGGACCGGCTAGTCTTAATGCTCGAGGGTAGTAAACAAGCTCATAGTGCAAATATGCTTCTCTATTTTGTGGAAAATAGTGAGAAGATGCGCAATTGTTACTAGGATTACCAACCATAGGCTTACTTGCATGGACTGCCGATTTAGCCGGTGGAAAACTATTACCTGGGGAAACGTTCCTAGTAGTTTTAAAAGACATATCTACTCAGTTTAGATGTGCATATCAGCAGGTTGGCACTCAATGAAAGGGGACGGTAATAGGAAGTGGAAGTTACGGAGTAACCATGGATGATTTAGCCGGTTGCCAACAATAGCCAGAATTCGGATATAATGGTTTTCTTCTAGCTTAGGTAGTGTGGCAGCCATCTGGTGATTGCGGGTGTCAAAGACAGTGGGAATACAAAGTTGTATGCCAACTGAATGGCTCTGCTCAAATACAGCTAACTCGCAGAGTGCTGTCGTAAGCAGCCTCATAGATGAGTTTAGCTTTTAGTAGATTAATGGCGCATCATCAACACAATCTCTTTGTCTCCCCAAACTTAACCAACAATAGTATAGTTCTGACGAGCTACACCTCGGTACACAGATACACCACGGCACAACGATCGCGCCAGTTAGGAAGCCACGGTCTATTTATGGTCGCCTAAGCTTTAGCGCGGGAAGGCGGGAGCGGCACGTTGCCGCACCCAGCGCAGCGGACATGGTCTTGGCAGTGGAGGAACCTGTGGTACGTACATCCCTTGGCCCGCCAGCGCCTCATGGCTCTCTAGAAGCGTCTCTATCGGAGCAGTGGAATATGTCCTAGGTGTATATCATTACAGTAACTTAAAGGGTAAACAAATTACCTCTTAAATTGATCACAGAGACGACCTCAGAAGCATTAAACCCAAACATCTTCTATATGCTCACATGTCAAGGTTGCGAACTAGATTGATGGACGGCTATTACGAAAAGTAGAACGAAATGCGGATAAAGCAATTAACATTATCAATACAAAAGACGAATATAGCTAAAGAGGCCTAACGACATAAAATATATATAAGAAGAATGGTCTCAAGCTTATCCCTTAAAGCCATCACTCGTCGCTCATTGCATCGCTCATAGTCATGCTTTGCTTTCAAAAATTGCTTGCTAGCCTACATCATCCCTTTGCGCTATACTTCTCATTAAATGCGTTGACAGCTAGGACCTTGAGTTAGCTGATAAAGTACAGCTATAAATTTACGGAAATACGTGGGGGAGTGCGGAGTATGCATACCAATAGCAATTTGTTTATAAAACCAGTTTCTCCCACTCTCATCTTGTACGGGGATGAATGGGCCGTTGGTACCGCCTTTAAGCGTTATAGTCATGCCAGTCCTTTCCTTGGAAATCTTTTGGATGTCGGTCAATTTGATATCCCATTCTGTGGTAAGGCGCTTCGATCGAACGAGCATGATTCGATCGTAAGTCAACAACACAAGCATATCCTTGCCGGGGAACTCGAGATGGGCAATATATTCTTCGTTGAAATATTTGCCGTCATCTGTTGTCTTTAGCCAGAACTGACCCAAAGCTTCGCGCTGGGAGTATGACTTGACAATTCCAGCCATGCCGATGAAACGAGTCAACCGCACTCGATCAAGCCCTCCGGCATCGAATACTGTGGTCGTGTTTCGTACTCCCTCAGCAAGGTCTAAATTCTCGGTTAGTTATTATAAAGGGTAGAGCATGGCTGTGATACATACTAGAGGCAAGATCGAAAGCACCAAGGGCCGGCTTGGTTGCAAGGCCCAGGAATCCTTTTCCGACTCCCTTAACAAACCCTTGGAATCCCTCCTTCTCAGCACCCTCAAGAGGATGACGTGCAAGACCACCAATTCCGCTTGCCATGCTACTAGCAAAAGCACTGCCACCCGCAGTAACTCCATAGAGTGCATGCTTCGGCCTATTTCGAGCTCTTGACATCCTTCGCTGATCTTGGAACTCTTTATCCAGCGTTGCAGCAGCAAGACCTTTCGAGACACTGCCAGTGAACTTTGTGAGACTGTCAGATATTCCAAATACCGATTTTTTCACGAATGAAGTAGCACCCTTGGCAATCCCCAGCCCTAGCTCCTGCGGCCTGTCGGACATGACAAAACCTTGGTATGGCTCGTAGAATATGTCTGCAACACCAGAACTAACCGTGTTAAATAGGCCAACAGGGTTTCCTAGGAAATCTGCAGAACCAATAACGACGTGCACTTGGCGGAGGAATTCTTGGGTATAATGGTTCGTGATGTTCGAAACAAGTGTTGGTATGGACACTCTTGCATTCTCAAGTAGGAGCGCATTTAATCTGACCGGGGCATCGTTGACGTTGCCAATGGACATTGTCATGACATTTACGAAAAACATCAATGGGTTCGACGACTCCGCGGTATCCTCCACATTGACTCGCTCTGTACGGACGAAAGATAGATCAAGCTGCATCGGGTGTAAATGGAGCACCTCAAAATATACGTCTTGCCCTTGGGCTTCGTTTTTAGGCTCTGGAATTCCAAGCTCCGCCTCACAGATCGTGTCTTCACGTTCTTCAGACCACGACGCGCCGGGAACTTTTACAAAATCAAGGAGCGCGAAGATGAAATCTTCATCAAGCTCCAGAGTCATTTGTTGCACTAGGAGTGAAGCGTACTTCACATACAGCACACCATATGAGTCGTCTTTCACGCGGGTGACCGTTGCGGTGAAAATCGGGTGAGCCTCCATCTCTTTGCCCGTCTTTGGAACAACACTGGGGTATAAAAGGATTGGGAATATTCCTCCGTAGAGTTGATTGTCAACTTGTATCCATTTTATCGTAGTGTTAAGAGTTTGGTAGATCTTCGACTCGCTGAGCTTGAGGTCAATTTCGCGGAAAGTTATATATACTAGCTCTTTCAAGTTTTGGTTAACCAATGAGATCCCGATACCGTTCAGTCGAAGTTGGGCCTTGAAAGTGACGTCTGAGTTGACCTCTTTAACTTCGAATCCAGTGGATACACTTGTCTGGGAAGAGGCAGGCTTTTGCTGTCTGTATATACTCCTTGACGGCCGGAAATTGGATAGAACAAGTGTTTGGGTGGGCCCCTCTGCCTCGATGCGAATATCGACAATTTTTTGCGGCGCGTCTTGAGTTGGAGGGAGTTTCATCGGTATTAAATTTCCCATTTCGGCAAGCTTGATATATCTCTCTTTGCCTCGACAAAGGAGAACAAGAGACTTATTCTTAGCCGCAGGATAGTCCCACGCGTAAGGCATGATACTACGGGGTGGAAGTCGGTAGCGAATTGGGCGCCAGCTGCTGCTGCGATCATCTTCATCCTCGCTAACGTTGGGATTCTATAATTCGGTTAGGATGAATTTTCATATACTGAGTAAGGGGTTCATAACGTACGGCTTGGAAAAATATGAATTCTGCATCACTCTCATTCTTCATGGAGAATGGCCAATGAACTGCCTCCATGCTGATACGTAAAAATATCGTGGCGCCTTCCATGAGTATCTCAACTTTGAGTAGTCTCTGGCGTTGATTCGCCTTTGCCAACTTCACGTGGATTATCCCCAGGTCTGCAATGTTGAATAGGGATGACCATTGATTGTTTACACCAGGGAAGCATAAGCAGAGTTGTTTCTCGGAACTCTGTCTCAGAAAGTGAAGAGGCACAAGCTCGCCGGGTTTCAGTGTGATAACATTGGAAGAACCAGGCTCACGAGCAACCAGTTCTTCATCTAGTCTGTTTTCAAGTATGAACCTGGGAGAAACGGTGACGATCTTCGTGACCTTATATTTGCCGGTACCCTCCTCCACCGTCACTCCTGCATGATATTCGGTTCGACCGTTGGTAGCAGGAAGGCTAGCCTCAAAGCTACTCCCGATGGCTTCAAAACTTTGTGGTTTACTCCACGAGGACCCATTCACCCTGAGAACGGATCTGTTTTGTCGGTCATCGGTTGGGTATGAATACATATAGGGAATTGCGGAGCGGACTCCATTAGCTGCATTCGTTTTGATAGCTCGACCAGCCGCAGATCTACCGCCGTGGAAGACACCCTTGCTCTGAATGTTTAAGTCAAGCCCAGTCTTATTTAAAACAAGGTAAGGACTGAACACCGAAACCTTGAAGGCACCACCGCTATCCGGGACGGTAAAGTAATGGAGGCCTAATTTCAGTTCTTGGCCTTGGTCATCCTGAACAGTAAGTGAAGATTCTCTCCTGAAATCCTCTTGAACATTTCCATTGACAATTGCAAATTCACATTGCCGGAATACGGTGTCCTGCATATCAATGCTAAGAAGAAGGACGTGCGAAAGTTCTACAACATGGACTGGGCTCACACCACCTTTACGAAGGAAGTTTGTCCAATCTTTCTTCAGATTTTTGTCGTAGATCCGGTACTTAAAGTCGTATGGAAGCAAGTTTTGGATCTCAATAGGAGCAGATACGCGAATCCGCATATATGGGTACACTGCTAGAAGAGGGTCGTTTCGGTCGAAAGTAGCGTTCATCTGGAAATAGAATGGTGGAGATTGCTGCCCATTTTCGCTCTGACATTTGAGAGTTCTTGTTGGCCTTTTCAACAAATCTTTCCAGAACAGCCTCTCGTTTGACCAATCGTATCCGAATCCCTGGTCAGGACGGACGACAAGAGAGTGCAGATATGCCGCGCCTACTGGTGCTGGACGCGAATC
Source organism: Arthroderma sp. PD_2 (assembly GCA_032989685.1). Classification (NCBI taxonomy): domain Eukaryota; kingdom Fungi; phylum Ascomycota; class Eurotiomycetes; order Onygenales; family Arthrodermataceae; genus Arthroderma; species Arthroderma sp. PD_2. The sequence goes on from JANTQJ010000051.1 coordinate 14,884, forward strand.
GCCGGGAAGAATCTTTTCAATCTTGAGAAGATGACCTTCCTCAGGGCTAAACACCCCAACCTCGACAGGAATCTGGGTTTTGTTCTCCACTACGAGGGGAGAGCGGAAGGTGATGTATTTGACGTAATCTCCTCCCAGGCTGACTTCCACGAGGAGTTTATGAAGGACTTTGTCTTTCTTCGGTTTTAGGTTATACAACGTCTCGCCTTCGCGAATGAGGGGAATTCGGTTGATGCTGTCAAAGCCACTGCCCTCAAGTTTAATCCCTACTGTTCCAGCGTTGCCTTCTGGTGTAAGATTCTCTCGCATGGTGGTCGGATCCTCGAATCTCCACGGGTACTCTTCACCATCATCGAGAGTGCACGCGTGGCCCTCCTCGCCCTTGCCAGTATCTGCCCATACCCGTAATTCAAAACCGGTATAATTTCGGATTCTATAGGGAGTATCTGTGCCTCTTGGCTTGGAAAGGACATCCTCATCAGCAGATAAGAATTGCATTGTCTTGGACGCCAAAGCAATTGTTGCAGACGTGACTGTTAGCTCCATATTCTTATGGGAGTAAGCGTCAATGGAGAATATGTCTGGGCTAAATTCCTTCGACATGTGGAACCCAAGTTGCCATGGCTCAATCAAAGGCTCCCAGGTAGACTTTGAGAAATTATAAACGTTGATTAGAGTATCGAAAGTGGTATCCGCACTCATATTTGCAGACCAGTCTCTAACATCCGCTCGGAATGCCTGCACGTTCCAGTCGAGTAGCGGGAGGATATGCACATCACCAATGAGTATAATTCTGATACCATCCATTTGAACACACATTTCTTCCTTTTTCACTATGGCCGATTGCTGAATCCTATCGGCGGCAGTTATTTGAGACTGAACTGGGGTATTTGGTGACTGGAGATCCTGCTGTGTGCGCTTTGCGGCAATAGCCTTAGTATCGCCCGTCGTATTCTGGGGGCCATTTGGCGCTGTCATTTCGGATACTCTGTTCATTATCTGCAGAGCTAAAAGGATATCTCGAGGGGATAATCGAAGGATCAATGGCTCGACATGGACGTCAATCCTCGTCATGGAAAACCCCTTGCTTTTGTTCTGAGTGTCCATCGACAATTCGAGAGAGAAGTCATCTAGAATACGTAGCCTGCTGGTTTCAAATTTATCCATGCGGCAAAGGAACATCCCAACTTTGGTAACTTGAAGGGTTGAGGCATTCTGCTGTGAATAAACAATCTGTTTAGCTCCTAGTACGATAGCTTCGGTGTTGGGTATCGTTGGATTTGCAACTAAGATGACTTGGGAATCAACCATGTTAAATCTCAGAGAGGTTGTGATTGAGGTCTTATTATTTTCTGCTACCATGGCGCTTGAAGGAACAGGCTCGGACTTAGAAGGTTGATTTTCCCGGAGTTCTTCGTCGGAGCTCTCTGAAGTAGCTGAAGTCGATTCGATAGGGAACGCAGCTGTTGCAAACGATTTAAGCGAGAATAGATAGTCAACAGCAAATATAATCCGCGGGCTATCAATTGTTACCATGACGACTAGTTGCCGCTCCGTGCCTCCAGACATCGACATACTAGCCATAAACTGTTGCTGGACATCGGTATTAACTAGAGACATAATTTTGCGGAACCGATTTGTCTCTTTTGACCTGCTATCCCGGACATTAAACGAATGAATAAGTAATTCAGACTCAAGGGACCCATCGTTCAACATCCGAAGCTTGATATTTGTATTGCTCAGGAAGAATTTAGACAAGCTGGCGTCATCCAGGGAACGAACTGGCGCGTCCTCATTAACGAGAATTAGCTCCAATCCAACGGTTTCCACGCGGAACTCCAATTCGAGTTGAATTGAATTTTCCGGCTCAGCACTTTTCTGTGTAGAGCGGCCCGTGGCCGCCACTCCCGATTCACCGGGCTTGCTGGAATCCAACTCTTGGGCTGAACCGACAGACAGCTCGGGGAGAGCCTGTTGCGCTTGTCCTTCTTGAAGCTCCTGGTCTGGTGTGAATGCCGCCGGGATAGTTTTCGAAAGCTCAAGGAGGAATTGGAACTGCATTTGCGAGATTCGGAGGTTGGTAGGAGACATTGAACCTTCGACTCGCATAACTGGGGTAGAAGAGTCAATCGGGTCTCGGGTGTATTTGATATTAAAATCCATATCCACCTTCTCAATCATTTCTAGTTCTTCGCAAACGTCCTCTGAAAAGTAAAAAGTAGATGTGAGGCGAATATGCCCGACTCCAGCAGAAATGACGTTAACCATGTAGCTCTTTCCAGCTTTATCGGCGGGAGTGAACTGATTACTAGCATATATCTCTCCTAGATGGGCCGTGACGAAATCTCTCGGTCCATCTTTATCTGTTATGCGGGGGAAGACCAGAATGGGGGTCATGACGTTAATATCAAAATGCATGAGAGATGCGCTTTCTTGGATTTGTGTCGCTTGATTTGCCGCGGCCTGGCGAGCTGCATTAAAGATGCTCTGCATTTTTCCAAACTTGACCAAAAAGTTAATAACCCTTCGATACGGCTCGTCGATGAAGTTTATTTTAATCGAACCAGACCGTAATACTACCTCTGAATCGTAACCAGGGTAATCTTTGAGCTTAGGGTTGAAGGTTTGGTAGCGGAAATCCGCAAAGTCTTCCCCTTCTATACTCATCAATCGGCGGACTGTTGACGACTTGCCATTGTCGTTGATATTATCAAACAACGTCAGGCTGCCCATTCTTGACTTGATTTGCATTGTTTCGTCGGCCAGGAATATTCCAACATCAGCGGTATTGAGGCTGAGAGTGGCTAAGCGGACACCATCATCGTTCAAAATAAGGGAAATCCTCTCTAGCTTTGCGCTGATACGAATCTTCCCTGGGTTAGCTGGCTTGGGAGCCACTTGTGAATCAGGAGAGGCGGTTTGTTCTGCCGAGCTTTGGATTTGATTCTGCTGGTTCTGGTTGGTGAATGTGATTAACACAAAATCCAGAAGTGTGAGTAAAGTCTTCCGGGTGACAATCAGATTAATCGTCGAGACTAACAGCTCGAGGTTCATTTCGATGCCCTCATATACCGAGACGAACTCAGGAGAGTTGGGGTTAACCTTTATAAACTTGAGAGTGAACAAGTCCTTGTCCTCATTGGCATCGAAGCCCCGGGATGTGACAATTTTCTTGAATTCCGGTGCTGATGAATGCTCTTCAATATAGTCCTCAATACTTAGAGACTTCAAAACTATATCTGCAGCCATATCATATTCTCTGAGATTATAGTCAAGATGGAAGTGTTCGGCAACTAATTCAACCAACAACCTGTCTTTCGTCTCATCGTTGGGATCGGAGCGATATAGAGAGCCTCTAAGAGTGTCCACAGTGAATTTAAATTCGAACAATCGTTGGTGTATATTTTTAGTTCCGCTTGATTCTTTCGATTTCTTCTCGCCTAGACTCTCAATATCATTTTCTGACTGTAGGACAGGAACATCTTTCTGTCTAGGGAGCTGGAGTGACTGCGATCTTGCTCTGGACTCAAGAGTCGCAGCCTCGGATTGCGTATCTTTTCCTTCCGAATCCGTAGTCTGATCGGGGCTAAACCGAGGAATTGCTATATCAATCAGCCTCATCAGATTTTTGTACTTTGTATCCGACATTGATGCATGGAACTCCGGGAGGTGTCCTGAGATGCGCGTCCTGGTGAGTGTTGATTTGGGAGCAATGCACAGCTCGAGTACAAAATCCATGTTAATCCTATCCATGATATGAAGATTCCTCGAAACAGTGTTGGAATCCAGCTGGGACTTCGTCGCTTCGATACCATTCCCAATAAGCACCTGCGTTGAGTCAAGTTTCAACAGGAATTTGTCGTACATCAGCGATTCAAGCTGGCTGAGATCATCACCACCAAGCTCCGAACCTTGCTTATTTTGGACCATCTTGAGTGTCTCCTTGTCGGCTAGCTTGCTGCTGACGCTGACCCTACCGGCATCGAAAATGAGACACATACTGTCGTCGGTGGTTATACTCTCAGGGATAATGATTAGCGGAGCTTGAATATCAAGCTGAGCATTAATGGTCTTGTGTTCTTCCAAAGCAAACTCTAGTCCGGCCCTGGTCTGTTGACGAATTTCCGCGACAGTTGCTCCCGCAGTTTCAAGCAGCGCACCGATTGATTCCATGTGTCGTTCTGGGGGGCGGAAGAACTTGACGATTTCAACCAAGACCTTGGGGGTATAGATAACCTCGAGACTCTTCAGCTTCATACGAAGTGCAGAATCCGCACTTCCGTCCAACGGGTTTGATTCAAATTGTAGGTAGAAGAGACTATCGTCGTTCTCGCGGTCTATTTCCTCCACATCCGGTGATTCGGGTATCTCCATATCTGCGACCTCGTCGACATCCTCACTAGGCAAGGAGTAGCAATCCTTGACACGGACAATTTGAGGAAAGGCAGTGTTTTTGGTGGTATGGTCGAATAGGCGTAATCCACCAAGATCAACCTGAATCAAGAAAGAATCTGGCCTCTGTAGCGCCTTTGCCTGGAAGTTTTCGAATACAAGTTTTAATATCTCGTCTGCCTTGCCTTGAGGATCCCGCTTTAAAGTGAAACTACCAGCCCGAAGACTTGAGTCTACCTGGAATTTGACAGAATCCCTCGGCAAGTCAACTGCATCAGCGATAGCTTTCTTCTCGTCCCAGTCAATTGCTTGGTATAATTCCTGACGCTGCTCTTCTGTCATAGATGTAGGTTGATCTTCCTCCTTTTTGCCTCCTCCCCAAACCCATTCAGACCAGGTCTGCTGCCTTACGATCTTCTTTGGGAATTCAATCCTTTCTTTTCGTAGTTGATTCCTCGCAAGAGATCGCCAGAATCGAAGGTCCTCGTATGACAGCTTCTCTTCAAGGGCCTTCATTTCCGCTGTATCCTCGGGTGACATCGGATCTTCCCTCTTCCTCATCTTGAACAACTCGATATACCGAATACGGTTATCTCGTCGTTCCTTGATGTAGTCCCAGGTCCACTTCCGGTTCCGTTCATGGATTTTGTTAAGGATAGCGTGACCCGCAAACCTGAACCAGGCGCGGGGATCCTCCTTTGGCCGGCATTCTGGCATCAAGCTTCTATACTCCCGGTGCTGGATGAAGTAATGGAAAAGGTCAACCAACATCAACGCATCACGGTATTGATGGTCATCGAGGACAAACCCAAGCTCATCAAATATGAGTTTTGCCTTGGCCCTTGGATGGTCGATGTCCTGAGATGTATCAAGCTCTAGACCAGCTTTGCCACTGACTGGCTTTAGGATGTATTGGTTGTTCTCACCCACCGCAACGGCATCTCGGAAACTATCTAGCAAGTCGTCGTGACTAAAGACTGGAGCGCCGTCATCTCCACCCTCTCCATGGATGGGCGCAAAAAGCTCTGCATCGGTGTTCCAGTACACTGCCAGGGAGTTTAGGACAGCAAGCTTATAATTGCTCGTAGAGGTAGATTGAATGAAGGTAGGCTTCCAGTTTGAATCCGTGCTGACCGCGCTGAGCTCCTTGATCGTAACACCCGCAGCGAACGGGTGTCCAGGAGCAGCAATGCCGTCTTCGTAACGGAAATGGACATTCTTGATGGTCACTTGGAGGTTGTTAACGATTGCCGTTATCAGGCTTTGCGTAAAGCTTTGGTTCTTCTGCTGTTCCTCCTGGCTCATTCCTTCAGTATTCTGTTACTTTATGAGTTCGGCGCTCTCAAGCTTTTCCATCTTGACAGCATGTTCCCTCCTCTTCTCCTCCTCCGGGTCGTAAGTGGAGTCCTCCTTGGGCGCCGCAAGAAGAAACACATCTTGAATATGCACTTTCACCGGCTTCCCACGAAGATTCGACCATGGAATAGTCAGTGTGAGTTCTCCAAGGTGTCCCTCGACGACATTTAACGGTAGGTGAAGTTGATCTAAAGCTTCGCGACGGAGTTCAAGGTCTCGTAGTTTGACGTCACCCGACCATATGCCAACATTAAGCTGTCCAGCATCAAAATTCTTCACATACATCCCCAAGAACCTATTCAGAAGGTTCGCAACGATTCCTTCTAACATGGCGACGTCGCGGCTATGGCCGATTCAGGTAGCCGACGAGCGCTAGGTTTTGCACAGAGATGCGCTTTCGGAAAATCATGGGCGTCTCAGCGATATGAAACAATGTTTTTCTGCTTGGAACAGCTATGAGATTAGTCGCTGGCGCCGTAATGTGGAATAGCTCTGAGCTGGAAGGAAATTCTACCGTCATTAAAATAAACACCACTCTCCCCCTCGTCGACCGCAAAAGTAGGCAACGTCCAATGCGTAGTGAGTCCTGGCGCACTCAATTGCAAGCCAAGTGAATAAACGATCTCAGTTACTGCTCATGGACTGAACTCGCTGCTCTGTATGATGACCGGAGTCGCTGAAGAGTAGAGCAGCTGAAATAGTGTTGCTTGTGGCAGCTAGGAGGGAGCGAAGGTTGGGTGAGGGAGTGACGTAGATATTTATTTGGATGCTCCACCACCACTTCCAAGGAGATAAATCCTGCACTCTCCACCGTCCAGGGCAGGTTACTTGCATTACGAAACTCGCATTGGCAGCGAAGAGATGGAAATACTTCACGTCAAGCCATTTTTTGCCTTAGATATACGTAGAAAAGACTAACAAACACGTATATAGAAATGCGGATATCGACGAAGATTGACTGACGGAGTATCTCTTGTTTATACGCTAACAAAGTACGAGGCGACGGTCCGGTTCAATTGTAGGTCATTATCCGGATTCTCGTGAACTTCGTTTGCTCTCCTCTGCTCTACTTCCTCTGCTTCTCCTGCTTTAATTATGCTGACATGATAGCTCGACTAGTAGCAGAGACATAGCAACTAAAACCAACAGCCAGGCCCATTTGCAAGACATGTTCCTCGAGTAGAAACTGGGCCAGTCCTAATCACCGGCTGTACATGCCTCTAGACGCTCTTGTTGGAGGAATTGCAGGGATTGCGGGTGGCCGAGTTGGAAAATCAGGCGAGAAGCACATATGGCGCCACTGTTGGATGCTGCCATCACAGAAGTTCTAGACAAGCACAGAGTAACTAGTTGTGTTATATAAAAGGGAGAATACTTCGTGCTCTCTGTAGATTTTTGATATGCTACACAGTCTCAGGGTCTATGGGCTCCTTATAGTGTCGTCCTACTTTCAAGGCTCACACCAGCAATATTACACGGCTGCCAGCAAATATTTTCAGTATCCCGCTCCATTCCAGACCTGAACATGCGTCCTGTGTTCAGGGGTATATTTTGGCCCAGTTTCCCCGTCATTCCGTCATCAATGCTGGGTACTCGGGTCGAAGTATCGAGTCCTTCTCATCCGGCATGCATGGCAACTGTCTAAAGATAAAGACTTCCGCATTGTCGCCATCTTGTTACCCTGACCTAAACTTTGACCAAATGCCGAAAGAAAGGCCTCAATGGGAGTCCGATGGAGTGGTTATTGGAATATCATATCTGCAATGTGGCCCAAGACATGCAATCGCAAACAGTCGCGCTGAGTCCACTTGGGCATCACTCTCGGCCGACCTTGGCCTTCTCGATACCAGTGACACGAGATCCTTCACCCATACCCTATGCTTATACCTCTATACCTCTTCAACATGAAAGAAAAAGAAGAGAAAGTAGAGTGAAGAAAGAGAAGTTGAGGTGAGGTCGGAAGAACGTTTATCCGCTGACTAAGCCTGTCAACAAGTTCGTCAACATCGAAACTTGGATGGCTTCAAACAGATCAATAATTGTGTGATCCGGAACGACTTCAGGTCAATTGGCTCTTCCACATCGTACGGGTACGACCAGTACACACGGCACCTCCATCTCCACTCCTCCGCCAAAGCGGTATCACTCACCTGCAGTCGCCGACCGGCCTTTTCTCGCCCTTTTTCCCGCCTCAGCCGCCCTTTACCGGAACCCGACTTCAACTTCACACCCTCCAACATGTTGTGCCGAACAGCTGCCGCACGCTCCGTACTCCGGGCTGTGTCGAACTCGAATGCTTCAATTGGTCGCAATGCGTGGTCGAATACTGTTTTCAAGGCCCAATTGACCACCGCCACGAGACAATGGGCTGGCCCACGATCGGCCTCCATGGCTCTTTCGGCGTTCCGCAAGCCAGCGACCACTGCTCTCGTCCGCTATGCTACTACCGTGAGTGACGATGTGCTGGTTGATTTTACGGTGGTTTAGTGGGTGAAGCGGGTGGATGGCTAATGTTATCTTTTTGCAGGAGTCTGCCCAGAAGGCGGCACAGAAGACCCTGGTCGAAGAGCCTGACGTTGATATGATGGCTGGTGTCAAGAACGATGTGGTATGTTGATATATCGCCCTTCTTCTTTTTTTTTTTTAATTGTGACCCATGACCTATTCTTCTAACGACCATTGCCCTGTTTTAGAAAGTCATCAAGGATACCTTCAGCCTGGAAGGCGTCCCCAAGGAGGCTTTGTACTTTGGCTTGGCCGGTGTTGTCCCATACGTTGTGACTTCCCTCCAGACCGTGTACCTCTCATGGGAGATGAACAATGCTGTCACCCTTGGTTCCGGCAAATACATCTCTGCTGAGACCGCCGAGGCCATGATGAACCTTATCGAGCCTATCCAGATCGGATATGGCGCTGTGGTAAGTCCTTATTCATCGCCATATGCTTCTGATATAACTACAATTCGCTGACCCCATATATATAGATCCTCTCCTTCCTCGGAGCTGTCCACTGGGGTATGGAGTGGGCTGGTTACGGTGGAAAGCAGGGTTACCGCCGATACGCCACCGGTGTTGTCGCACCCGCTGTCGCCTGGCCTACTCTCCTCCTCCCACTTGAGTATGCTTTGATCACCCAGTTCTTCGCCTTCACCTTCTTGTACTACAACGACACCCGCGCCGCTATCAAGGGATGGGTCCCAGCCTGGTACGGAATGTACCGTTTCGTCCTGACCTTCGTTGTTGGCGCTTCCATCGTCCTCAGCTTGATCGGCCGTGAGCAGCTTGCCTCCCACTTCACCTCCGAGCACGGTGTAGCCGACAAGATCAAGGCTCTCCAGGCCGCCAGAGAGAAGGAGCAGGCTAGACTCGATGCTGTTGCTGCCGAGGCCGAGTCCTCCGAGTAAGCTCTCGCCTGCTATGCTACCCTTTACCCCTCCATCTTTCATCTACTCCCCCGTTGGAAATAAGCCCGTTCATATGTGACTTGTAAATTAACCCACACAAAAAAAATAATTCGAAACCTGAACACGGTCGATTTCCTTTGTTATTTAGACTTAGAGTAGAGCCAGTAACGTCTTCCTTTCATCTCATGTTTCCCCTCCGGCCGTAACAACTGTAGATGAATATATCTATATATAAAACCCTTCATTCCCACACCACGGTTGAAAGACGAGCCTGGCCAGCAAAGAAGTATACGAGCGGTAAGATTCGCCTAGCCGGCTCCCCCATATATGCAACCCTATTCTGCAAATCATCCATTTCTGCCCTGCATGCCGTGTCTTTGAAAAATCAATAGTGTGCAGCCCTGTCCCGCCCTGTCGACAAATCAGAATGCCACCGGAGCGAGGCCAGGCTTCATCTATCATGCAGCCGCGGCTAGGGGATCACTGTGATTCGCAGCGTAGCGCCCTGAGACCATCCCCCGTCCTTCGGAGCGCGCATCCGATCCAACCTGGTTGCATGTTCTGGTTGAGGCCAGAGATGTAACGCGGCACAGAGCTTGATTCCACGACCGTCGTAGGCAGTCAGCAGTCAGTAGCCAGAGTCCGTAACTTGTTTCATCTTGTAGAGCCTGTCTTCTCTCCTCGGTCTGTCTCGTCCATCTGCCATCATCATTTGCCTTGGGGATGGGCCTTAGGGGGGGAGTTGGGCTGGCCAGTTTCGCCCCGCAGCCGCTACCCACCAGGAACCACAACTCCCCGCGACTGCGTGATCAAGCAGATTCTGTTCACCCACACAGCCTCCCCCCCAGCTATCAGTTTATATTATCCAGGTCTACGCCGGCAGCGCTGGCATCTACTCGTCTCCCTACGGCTGCACTTTTGAAGAAGAAATAAATCAAATGTCCTGTGCGGACACCGCAAGCACTGGTCGTATGCGAGCTTGCCAATCGTACGTCACTGGAACCGAGGCAGCTAGCTCTACACGGCCGAAACATGGCGTCCGAGTCTACCAAAAGCTCGCTCGCGGCACTTCGAGAGAGCGCCATAGAGGTCGTCAAGGGCCTGGCGGATACGTTTGAAGGCGGCGTGGACACCTTTGCCGTCCGCAATCCGATTGTTCTCAGTCGAGAAGAGCGTCCGTCTCGGTTCATTGGAGCCATTGACCAGGGCACCACCAGCACCCGGTTCATCATATTCGACCTCGAAGGCAACATTTCAGCCTCCCATCAGACCGAGCTGGGACGGGTACATGATCAGCCTGGGTTCGTGGAGCTCCGTATCCAGTTTCCTTTCTTTTGAGACGAATTGCTAATTAGACGTTCGTTTATATAGTTGGCATGAGATTGATCCGGCAGATATTGTCACCTCTGCGCAAAAGTGTATAGAGCAGGCAACGAAGACTTTCATCAACAAGGGTCACTCCGTTAGTGAGATTGAGGTTCTAGGAATTACCAATCAGCGAGAGACAACGGTTGTATGGGACTGGGAAACTGGCAAGGCACTTCACAACGCCATAGCCTGGCCGGATACTCGTACCAAGTCTATAGTTAGAGAGTTCAAGGAACAGGGAGCTGATGACCTACAGGAGATATGCGGTCTGCCTCTGTCAACCTACTCTTCTTCAGCTAAGCTTGTCTGGCTGCTTCGCAACGTACCGGAAGTGAAGGAAGCCTATGAAGCTGGAAATCTTGCCTTTGGAACCGTCGACACTTGGTTGCTGTATAACCTTAATGGCGGAAAGGAGAATAACGTATTCGTAACTGATGTCTCGAACGCTTCTCGAACAATGTTCACAAACCTACATACCCTCAAATACGACGACAGGCTACTTAAATTCTTCGGCCTAGATCAGTCAAAGCTGAGGCTCCCGAAGATAGTTCCGTCCGCTGATCCCGAGGCATTTGGACAGATGACCACAGGTGCCCTCAAAGGAATTCGAATAACGAGCTGTCTTGGTGACCAGTCGGCTGCGTTAGTAGGTCACGGAGCATTTGACCCCGGAATGGCCAAAAACACCTATGGCACTGGTTGCTTCTTGCTTTACAACGTTGGTGAAAAGCCAGTCATCTCTAACCACGGTCTCCTCGCAACTGTAGGTTATCAGCTAGGGGCTGAACACAAGCCTGTCTATGCCTTGGAGGGGAGCATAGCAGTTGCGGGAAGTGGTGTTAATTTCCTAATGACTAACTTGGGCTTCTTCCGGGACGCCAGAAGGGTTGATGACGAGGCCTCGAGCGTTCCGGACAACGGTGGCTGCGTTTTCGTCACTGCGTTCAGCGGTCTCTTCGCCCCCTATTGGATCGATACCGCAAAAGGAACAATATGTATGTGTAGTTCCTTTCCTCCGAAAAACCTGTTTACTAACGGTCCATTAGTTGGCATCACACAACACACTAAGAAGGGTCATATTGCCCGAGCAACGTTAGAGGCAGTATGTTTCCAAACCAAGGCAGTCTTGGATGCAATGGAGCGTGATAGTGGACAAAAGCTTGCTGAGCTGAGGGTGGACGGCGGCCTAAGTACTTCCAACGTCTGCATGCAAGTACGTGTACCGCTTTGACTTGGGCTGTTCAGTGACGTAAGAAGCTAACGCATGAGAGTAGTCACAAGCTGATATTATTCGCATACCTGTAAAACGCCCATCAATGCACGAAGTAACAGCACTAGGAGCGGCAATTGCCGCTGGGATCGCCGTTAAGATCTGGGATGGCCCGAAAAACTTGGAGGGACTCAAACAATCAGACAAGACGGTCTTCGAACCAGTACTCCCGGAATCAGAAAGCAACCGCATGTACACAAAATGGTCAAAGGCCGTCGAGATGTCTCGAGGCTGGATGGACAACAGCGATTGAAATGATTTGCTTGAGAATTTCTTTTGGTCACGATACCCACGACATCTGAATCTATTATGACATTTCTGGGTGCCGTTGGCTTCATTTCTTCTCACCTATTGACGACCTTGATGTTTTTCCTTCTTTCTTTTTCTCTCTCTCTTTCTCTCCCTCTTGCCTGAACGTGCCCCTTTCTTCCTTGCGTAGATTGGCTTATAAACATATTGCTTTCTGTTGGCCGTAATTCCTCAGCATAACGTCGCCCAGATTTCTTTCCCCCTTCCCCAGTGGACTGGGGAAACGACTCGTTAACAAACAGAGTATGCTGTGGCAACACATCGTTCAACCACGACTGTGAACGATATGCTGCATCTGCGAACTTTCCTCTTATTCCCAACGTTCGCCCATCCACATCGATTGGTCGACATCCTCCGCCTTTAATGCGAGCTGTTTGGGTTAGAAACGTCAAGCTACCGTTGCTTCTAGCGAGTTATACGGAGTATCAAGGGGACAGATTTTCCCCCGATAGCTTGGCATTGCCTCTTCCTAGTTGCCGAATGCAACCCGCGGCCTGGGGAAGGATAATTCCGACACTGATGATATGCACAAATACGTCAAGAATGGCCTCGGGGTATCCGATTCGTTCTATCGCGCATCTCCTTGCCTTTGGGCCCCGTCCTGCGCAGCGCACACGGCTCTTCCCGCTCAATGCGGTCTGGATTGTCGATTTCGAGTCTCAATAGCTGGTCGTGGCATCTCTTTGTGGAATTTGTTAATAATACAGATACCTGGCCAGCGACAATCAGAGGACAGGCATTGTGCGCCGAGTCCTGCGACATTGCCCCGAGAGGTACTTCATTGGGTGTAGGGCATACGTGGGATTAATATAAACCTTGTTCTGGTTTGCAGCTTGTTACTAAATAATAGCGGGAAGGTATCTCTTCGCAAGCTGAGTCCTGCACAGTTGATGTTGCCTGGGACAAGCTAGCATCAATTCACTAAAGCCCGGGAAGGGAAATATATTACGTCCCCCCACTGGTTTTTTAGAGGATGTCGAAATCAGTGCGTCGATCTCCCTTATATTATACTTCGATCAAATATGGTGGATCTTTTCACCGCGGAAGCTGGGCCGTTGTGCATAAGCGACGGAAAAATAATCCCCTTGACCATACTTGACCGGAAATGGATATTGTGCCTCAAACATCCTTGGGATATTACTCAATCAAACCACTCGCCTCGCATGTCAGGTTTTTCCTTCTTGTTTCACAGCATCTGGACACAGGTCAGTCAGACCTATGTCCATTTTAAGGAACACAAGTACAAGATCTTGATTACGCCATAACTCCCTAGAACGCGCTTTATACGAACGTCTCAATTTCTTTTTCACGATGAGCGTATTCGGTTCCTTGTACCCTTCGCATGGGCAAGGAAAAACAAAAACCAAACTGGAAAGGCAAAAAAAATGGTATTTGTTAAAAAAAATAGAGATACAAAAAACAATTCACCCCTACCAGCTCGCGTACGAGGGGGTGGGTGGTGGCTACTTTTGCTACCGGTGCACAGCGTTACCTGCCAGAATCTACTTTAGTCCCGCTTGGTCTATGCATATGGCAAATGTTATCATACTTGCCGCCGACTAACATCCTGCGGCGAGACAGGTTTAGACTATTTATATCCCCATTTTACCTCTTACCCTTTTCCCTTTCTATACACTCTCTCGCAGAGGTTCTTCTGTGGACTTTATATATACGAACATGTGCGATTACGTCGAAGTCAATTATCAATGTAGCCATGTCCGGCTTCTGGTCAGGGCATGGTGTGTCGTGTATCAGAAGACACAGAAACGATGCCATCCAAATGTTGTGGCAAGGTAGGTTTCCCTCTTGTCATATTACACAAACACTCCAGTTACCCCAAGGTACAACAAAGGGATCTAACACTTAAATTCTGGACATAGGGAAAATCGACCTGGGGATAAATGTGGTATATACAAACTCCTTTTCCCAAAGTGGTTTCTATCGATATCAGGAACTATCATGTATCAAGTCACTAGACTATACTTCATCCAATGGTTTCAAACTCATTATATCTACCCATTCAACTGATACCTAATTTGCCATGTTCAAACCAGGAGACTGCAAGCAATCAGATCAATCTACGTCTACTTCCTAAGCACCCAAGTTGCGAGCCACGGCTTCACGCGCCCACGTCATTCAATATCCCCCACGCCAGGAACTATTTCTTTTAAGTGCGGGGCGAAACCCAGAATATATCAGCCAGCGCATCGATGCTATATCCTTGCTTGCAATACTATAACAATATCACGGCTCTACGGAAGAGCAACAGCAGCAGCAGAATTTGCTATGGCCTCGTGCGGTAGGGGGCGGTTTCAACTCGAACATCCAGTTACTTTCTCGGCGTTGGTTAATTTTTGCATGATCTTCTTATGGTGGGCTGGCGAAAAGCATATACATTTACATTGGCTTTTTTTACCCTCCCTGGCATGGTCTGGGCTTTAGTTTTGAAGAGGCACATATTAAATATCTCCTCTTTGGAAGAGCGTCGATCGCGAGTCAGTTTGGATTGTATTTGTCAAGAGAGACCAGGAAAAGCTCTTATTCCATGAGATACTAATTTGGCTTTATTTATATTTTTCTTTTTCGGTTCTGCATATGCATCGTGAAGCTATCACGTTACCACACCTTGACCATTTATCTTCATAGCTCAATTTCTCTGAAGATCTCTTATCGACTCAGCTCTTCGGGGCTTAAATACAACCGGCCTCGAGCTCCGTTCGTTTCGTGCCATCCAGTCCTTTGTCAAGTCTCCATACGCCCTCGAAGCCTCCCTGCTTCATGGGCCACTTTTGCCTTTTTAGGCCCCACCCATCCCGCTCATGAAGCGCTGTTGAAACCTTCCAGCGTCGTTCAGGGCGCTCGATTCAGCGGCAGTGTTAGTTAAATATATGTCCACCGTCCCATCATCTCTAGCATGGTTTGCGGCACTGGTTCAAATCACCAATACCATGGCTTCCCGTTCCGACAGCTGGTGGGTCCTATCAGATACATCATATTGCCGAGTGGCTTTCGAAAAAAAAAAGATGATGATAAAGAAGAAGGTTGACTTGGCCCGACCTGGCCACTTGAAGATATGAAGGAAAAGCTACAGGCGCGTTGGTATATTCGAGATACGCGGTATTCTAGGAGTAGGTTTTTCTATACACAAACTATCAGCCTGTGTATCTGTTCCGATCACTCGACGCTATGTATGCGTATACATAACTACACGACAGCAACAAGGTGTCACTCCTGCATGTCTCATTGAAAAAGAACTGTTCCCGGCCTTGGCATGAGAGACCCTTCTCCCTCTATTCTCCATTCCTGGTGCTTATAAGATGATGTGACAGCTTACTTTCCCAGTCAAAAAGTAGCGATTGTCGGAGTTCGGTTTCCCGGTGGAGAGTGGGCTTGATGGGTGCTTGTCCCGTTTTGAAACTTGTCAGATTCCAAGCTCCTTTAGGATCACAGTGTGCCGCCAATGAATAGATATCATCGTTGATATATGATATCGATAATCCGGCACGCACAGGCCTTCAAGAAGCGCCTGATAAACATCGTGCGTCGGCCGGCCAGTCAAATGTGCACCTCGAAACAGATTTGATTTTTTTCCCCGACAATCAACCTTTATTATTTGCATAATGCGGAGGCGGTCCGCCCCTCCCTCTCTCTCACAAAGGCTTCTTCAGCCCACTTGCCAATATTTTCTCCTAACGAGCCCCTCTGGGGTCCAAACCAAACCCCCCCCCTTACCAACATGATAGCGTGGGCTTCATTGGAACCTCACCCCACTGGCATGGATACACCCAGTCGGGGAGTATATATCTACCTCCCCAAGATGGACCTCGCCTATGCACTGCAGCTCTAGTTCGTCCGTCCCTACAGCATCAGTGGCCCTTTACCCAAACGGGACGTTGAATACGCACCCGGTTTAGCCTCCTGCATCAGAACATATGGTCTACTTACAACGATATATGCTGGCCACTGCAGTGTGCGCACGAATCCTACTGCGCACTCCCTACAACTACAGACTACGTACTGCAGAGACAAGGCAGACAGTCCATACGGGCCATATACATGGTTGTACGCAGCCTAGATTATATGATTGACGAAAAAGCAATGGGGAGAGCAAAGTTTAAAAAAGGAGCATGGATGCAAGGAAGATCCGGCTTTTTTTAAAGCCACATCGGCCTCGGGACTAGTTGACCATATAATCCCGTCAATCATGACTGTAGTTGTTTCTTTCTTGAAGCATGGGAGAAAAGAAAAAGGAACATATATAGCCCGTGCTTAGGACATATACTAGCCATCTGTATGACCTAATGGGTAATTGGTTCCAGGCATGTCATTAGTGCATTGATCTCCTCCTTACATACAGAAAACATGCATCTACCTTGCATTGCTTCCCAAGGTATAATTTAGGCCTTCAAATCGTGTATATGTTGTTGCTCTGTAGATCTGAGCCGGCCGTTTTGTATTGTAGAAAAAAGAAAGAAAGGAAAGGATGGAAAATAAGACTTTGGGCATGTTTGAGGAAGAGAAGTCCAATATCTTGTTTCATGTCTATTGATGTAAACTGCAAGTAGATTTACCTTGGAGCATATTCTATAAAGGGAAGTGAAGCGGTTGGGCTTCACAGACCTGCATCCTTGACCTTCAGAAGCCATGTCTCCTCTGACGACGCACAGATCGATCGATCTACAAGGAAATGGCCATGACATACGTCCGTCAGTTACACCGCAGGGAAGCGATGGTGAGACCTGCGTAGCGCAGGGCAAAGCAGCAGAGCCTTATCAATGTTCAGGGGGAACCCCGTCGTCGAGACCTTGGGTTGACGGAAGAGCTGAGGATAGGATGAAAGGCCGAGGAAGAGCAAGGTTGAGTCGGCCGGGGCGGACGGGCCGTTCCTTTTCTTTTTTTGCCGTTTGAGTGTAATTCGATGTTTCTTGACTCTTTGTTATCTTGTGAATATCAAGACAGGGAGCGCAAGAGTATGCGGAGAATGAATACGCAGAGAATGGAGCCCAAAAAAGCCCCTTCATGCAGGAATATGATAGGAACACCTGCTTTTATACATATACTCTCTACCAACCTTATACTTAGCCTTATAAATGTGATAGGCTTGTTATGATAGAGACCTCTGTACCTAAATGCTTTTGATATTTTATTCTATTCCAGTTATACACGAGTAGAGTAAGGGTACGCGGGATACAGATGGAGGCTCGAAACCTTCCCACATTAAGGGCCAACAAAAAAAAGGAAAAAGGGAAGAAAAGGTAAAACAGCGGACGAACATAGGAAACCGTCCGTGTGTGGCGCTTCAAGAACATACATAATGCTAGATGCAAGAGGGGCAGGGGAAGGGGGATATTCGAAAGGGGAAAAAGTAATGTTTGAACGGTTCCAAGACTCATGAAACGATTGGAAGAAGAAAGGCCCTGATGAAGTATGTGGAAAGTGAAAAGTCACATGCGATGATAATAAGCAGTGTCAGTAAATGCTTGCTAATCATACTAGTTAGTTCAACAGAAGTGCAAGAAGATACACAGTTCGAAAATAGCTTTGATGCTTGGAGAAATCCAAATTATTTCCTCCAGTCTCGCCACTATGGGCGCTATGTTTTCCCCGCTCCATGTTGTATCTCACTTTGGCGAGGTGGTTTCTCCACTGACGGGTTTTATATGAACGGGCGTCAGAGCTTCTGGGAGCTTTATTGGCGTCTTAGTAGCCAATATAAGCTTGTCAAGTTTCTCACCCTTTAGCACTTTCTCCATCTCCTCTTTGGTCAACGTCTCGTATTCGATAAGAGCCTTGGTTAGTAACTCAAGCTCATGTCGATGTTCTTTCAGGATAGTCGATGCACGAGTATTGGCTTCGTCAACTAGGCGTCGCACCTCCTTTTCGATTTCTTGCTTCGTTGATGCAGAGAGCTCGTTGTAGCCGGTGCCGAGGTCGACGTTACCTAGCTTTTTAGAGTAACCAAATTGTGTTACCAATGTAAAGGCCGTCCTAGTGGCATTTTGAATATCCTACATTTAAGAGAAGTTAGTAAACAACAGATACCACAAAGGGGGAGAAGGAGGAAGATACATACACCATAGATGCCACTGGAAACCCTATCAGGACCATATATAAGTTCCTCGGCGGCCCGACCGCCCATGGAAACATCGATATCAGAGATATACTCGGTATAATCCTTTGAAACGATATCCATTTCGGGCAAGAAATGTGTGGTTCCCAACGATACTCCCCTAGGAACGATGGTTATCTTATAAAGCGGCATAGCGTCGGGCGAAAAGTAAGCGACAAGGGCATGTCCGGCCTCATGGTAAGCGGTCTTGAGCTTATCCTTGTCCCTAAGCATGCGGTTGCGGGACTCAGCACCCATCAAGATTTTATCCTTAGCATAGTCGAAATCTTCGGGGCCGACCTTGCCTTTCTTGTCCCTGCTAGCACGAATAGCAGCTTGGTTGATGAGGTTTTCTAAATCGGCACCAGAAAAGCCAGGGGTTCCACGGGCGATAACTGTAGCATCGACTTCAGTGCTGACTTGGATATTTTTCATATGGTGATTGAGGATTTCAACACGGCCACGAACATCGGGAAGAGTGACGTCAACCTTTCTATCGAATCGGCCAGGTCGAGTTAGAGCCTTGTCGAGCAGTTCTGGGAAGTTGGTTGCTGCGATAATTATAACACCACTTGTCTGTGAGAAACCATCCAGTTCAGTCAGAAGCTGGTTAAGAGTTTGCTTGACATATGCTGCATCTCGTTCGTTTCGCTTGGCGCCTATGGCATCAAGCTCGTCAATGAAGATGATAGCTGGTGCTTTGCCTCGGGCCTGGTTGAACAGATCGCGAACACGCTTGGCTCCAACGCCGACATATATCTCGTCGAACTCAGAGCCGGACATGTAGAAGAACGGAACGCCTGCTTCTCCGGCAACGGCCCTGGCGAGAAGAGTTTTACCTGTTCCAGGAGGTCCGACGAGAAGGATACCTTTTGGGAGTTTACCGCCTAGCGATGAGAACCGCTCGGGATTCGACAGGAATTCAACAAGTTCTTGCAGTTCATCCTTTGCCTCATCGCAGCCGTGGACATCACTGAATCGAACCGTTTGATGTTCAGGCTTGGCTTCGTTGTTCTGCGAGCCTCGGACGTTTTTCATGATACCAGTTGTCTCGATGATGACTGTGACTATGAGAAGTGAGAAGTAGGTGAAGAATCCAAAATACAGGAAAAACCTGACCCAGCGGAAGATAGAGCTACCCAGAGACTCATCAACAACCACATAGAGAGGAGTATCCTTGGCTCCGGTGCCGCTGTTTTTAGCCGAAACGCCGACTTGACCGCCGTGCGAGCGCGCAGCCACCGCTTGACCAATGGCTTGGAGCTGGTCCGGACTCATATTGGGGTTGGCAGAGTTGAATTGCTGTTGTCCGTGACCGACGGCCGCTTCGCCGCCAACTTTCTGGAGTGCTTTTCGATAGGTAGCCTCTGACAGAGTGTTGCCCGCAAACTTTCCGCTTCGATATCGCTCGATTATAATCCCTGGCATGTTGGCTTTCAGAAGTGCGTTGTAGAAAGAATTCTGAGCAGCAGCACTTCCGGGATTATTATTCGCGGACCTCTCTGCATGTCCTAAATAATTCTGGGATGATCCTCCGAATAAAAATCTCTGAGTTTGAAGGTGAGATAGGCCGGATGGTTTGGAGATAGCGGTTGGTCGGTTGAGTTGGGAGAAGGACAGGGTAGAGTGGTGGCGTCGGGAGTTCGAGAGTCGAGAGAGCTGCGAGGTCAAACTACCAGCACGGCTACCTAATATGCTGTCAGATATCACGCCAGTACCGTAAGATAGAAGCTCTTTTTACCACATACCTTGTAGCAACATGGTGAGGGGTGACGACTGGCGCATCGACAGATTTTGTTCCGCGGCGGTTATCAAGGTGTCTACCCCTAGGCCATCCGGTAGGGAGAGGCGAGCCTATTACAGCGAGTTAGTTTTAGCCTATATAGTCGATACATATAGAGACTCACCGATTGCGTTCTGACGTTCAGCGACTGCTCCGACTTTCTCGCCGATGACGCATGGTACGCAC
>JANTQJ010000510.1:0-14411 GCA_032989685.1 Arthroderma sp. PD_2
TAAGGCCTACTTCTTTAAGAACCCCCCCCCACTAAGGCTTGCTCTCTAGGCCTTAACCAACCTTAACCACCCTGATTACATATTTTCCCTAATCCCTAAGATATCTAGAAAGGGGAGATATTGGCTTCTTAGGGGGGAAGGATAATGTATTTAAATTATCGTGGGATTACCTATATAAAAACATGGTGACTACTCCTAAATACAGAAGCTTTAACTTAAGCCCTTAATGGCCCATATATTTTACCAGGAGATCAGACAAACGCAGATTTAATATATCAAGCAGCAAGTCTCCTCGAGCTAACCCTTACGTTTATCCTCATAAAAATTGGCTGTGCTGTAGGGTAGGAACCTCTGTGCAGTAACTATGGGAGTCATACACAGCTTTATCTAGAAATATTCCTCAGTAGAAGACACTCTAATTTCAGAGCATCGGCAGGCACGAGGTAAAGTAAGTACAAGCAGCATCTATATGAGTGGAACCACCATACTACGCCGATACCAAGGATATCGATAAAAGATAAGATAAGTAGTCGAGGGAGGCAAGTATAAGTATAAGAATATAATCTTCATTATAATTTATGATATAAATGACAAAAATGCTGCTGCTCTTGCTTAACGTAAATGCTAATGATATAAAGCTATAATTCATATAAAATGTAGGCGTGGATAAGGAAAACGTAAAATAAAAACAGGGAAACGGGTAGGAGACGAGATTAAAGGAAATAGGATAGAGATAAGACAAATGAAATGAAAAAAAAAAGGGGGGGGGAAAGAGGAGATGGTATGAGATGCTATTACAAACGAGTAAAGGACGAGGGGCCAAAACAAAGATGATCACTCAACGAAGAGTAAGAGGGTATCTCTAATAACAGGGGGGGAAACAAAGGAAATCTGAGAAATAATAGGAAAGCGGAGGGAGTAGGTATATGAGTGTGCCGTTTTTAAGAAGATAATAATATATTTCTTCCACTTCGCTGGTTGCCATGTAGTCAACTCATCTCAAGTTTCGGCTTCGTCTCATAGTTCTCTGGCTCCGAGCTTTGAGGACGCCGCGCGCCTTGTCCAGAGAAGAACATGTGGGGCGTTATACCGCCGGGATACTGATGGCTGGATGGTTCAGGGTACGTGTATTCCGGCGCAGAAGCGGAGCTAGGAGAAGGCATGCTGCTTAGGGTTGGAGACGCCCAGCCAACGGAGGAGAGGTGAGGGCTGCCCGCAACGCTGTTGGGACGTGGGTCGCTGTTAGCCGGTGGCTCGAGCGGCTGGGGAGGACCGTAGCCGGATGGATGGGAGGTGAGGGACGGTCGGTTATGGTGATAGGATGGAGGCCCACTTAGGCTGGTCAGGGTTGGTGAGGGGGCGGTGGGAGAGGCCCGGGGACTAGGTTGTTGGAAGTCGGTTCGTAGATGTGGTGGTAGCGAGGTGTGGCCCATGTAATAGTCGCCCGACGGACGGGAGAGGTTTAGCGGTGGGAGTTCGTTGCCTGGGGAGAGAGAGGGTCGTTGGGCGGGCGACGGGGTTGAGTGGGCAGAGCCGGTTTCTGAGTATTCAGACCGGCCAACTCGGTCCTTACTGTGGCGGAGGTTGGCTTCTGTTTCGGCGGCTGCCTCTTCGATTGTTCCGGTGTGGTGGTTTTGGTGACGGGTGAGGGTAGTGCGGCGAGTGAATGTCTTTTGGCAGTTGGCGTAGGGACATTTGTATGGTCTTTTGCCAGAATGGATTCTGCGATGTCTGGCCAGAGAGCTGGAGTCGCTGAATGGCTGTTCAATGAGTTAGTCACGATTATATCTTTTAGAGTATAAGAGTATAAGAGGGAAGCTTACCTTGCCGCATCGATCGCACATGTGTGGCTTCTCACCAGTGTGAACGCGGGTGTGAACAGTCAGGGCAGATCGCTGGATGAACTGTTTGCCACAGCCTGGCCAATCGCAAGCATGAGGTCGGATACCACTGTGAATGCGTTCTAAGTCATAATTAGCATAAAACGCCTTTTAATCTAGAATGCCCGGACATCAAACTTACCATGTCTAGCCAGATCGCTCCGTCGAGCAAAACCCTTACTACATGTCTGACAGTGGAATGTCTTTAATGCAGGAAGACCACTAGGCCTCATACTCCCATTGCCATTTCTAGCATAGTCACCAGCTCCATGCGCACTGTGGGCATAGTTATTATGGCCCCCATTCATTCCGTGATTAGCCTGTGCCTGGACGTGATACTGTGCCAGGTGCGCCATCTGAGGAAGACTCTGTGTGGAAGAAGGGTACGCGTTCTGGTTATCGCTTGGTGGCGCAGATGCAGAGCCATGATCTGAGCCCATTTCCGATGGAGACCGCGACTTTGCATCTGTGACCTGGGCGAGGTGTTGTTGGAGCTGGTGTACATCTGCGGCCACCACGGAGATGGAGGCCTTCTTGTTTAATATTGTAGTTATATCCATGATGTGGTGTGTGCCCGCGCTACCCAAAGCGTTGGCGTGGGGATCGGATAGGAGTTGGTAAAGAGGTGGCGCAGCGTCGAGGTCGTCTCGGAACATATACCGACGCTTCAAACCTGAGACGGCCAGTCAGTACATGAATGGAGAAAGTGAACGATCAAATTGAACACGTATAAATTCAAAGAGAACAAAACGTACCTCCCGAATATATTTATCCTTCCAGGCTATCGATCAACTGCCCTATTTTTGTCGTGACCAAGCACAATGTCTTTCAATCGCACGGGAGATAGAAAGGTTTATCGAAAAGAACCCCCTGTCCGACGTCGAAAGAAGGGGAGAAACCGGCAAAGTGCAGCTACCCTTGACACGAGAAGGCAGCTTTTAAGTGATGGCCAGAATCAGGCACAGGGTAATCCCCTTTGAGAAGAGCGAAGACGCAAGGGAGGAAGAGACAAGGAAGAAGACGGTATCTTGCTTCGTCGTGCGTGGGTTTGTGTGTAATGCTGTGCTATGCGAGCACGAGTCAAGCTCTGCCACAAGAAACGACAAAAATAGGTATCCGAGGTTGACAAGTCTCTATTCAAAGCGGGAAGATGCGTGCTCGACGGGCCAATAGCTGGCAGGCCGGGTGTCTGCAGAATCCAGACAGGTGAAATGGTAGGACTCGTTTAAATCATCCAAACAGTTCGTCTTCCTGCTCTCTCTTTTCGGCGCCGAGTCGTTTTTTTCTTTTGATACACGTGAAGAGTGACTATCGTACTACGTCGAGCCGTCCCGTCATTCGTGTCTTTCTTCTGCTCGTCAAGGCGTGGTTGTAGTTTGCAGGGGGAGTTCTCGTGGTCGTGGTGAGGGGAAACTGATAGAGGAGAAAAGGAGAAGAAGTAGAGAAGATGGAGATGGAGAGATGGGGGTGGCGAATCTGGTACTTTGGAGAAACGTTAGTTAAGGGGAAAACTACCAGCAACCACAAGCTACAAGAATGATAGCAGCAGGACTGAATATAGATGTCCAATCAAGCGAGAGAGGGAAGAAAGGAGGTTTTGACCAGCGGCCGGTCGAGTCTGCAATGCGAAAGCGAGGATGGCGGCCCAATCATAGCAATGGCAGACCTCGTCACACTGCAATCACACATTGCATTCTAGACAAGCAGAAGTAGAAGAAGAAGCAGAAGCAGAAGCAGAAGAAGCAGAAGAAGAGGTGAGGTTGGCTGTTCAGCCGCAGACACGATGAGACCGTGAGACGAGACGAGAGGACAAGATGGCACCGACAAGACGAGACGAGATGAGATGAAGAAGAGGCACCAACCTGAAGAGCTATAACAGTTTACCGAGTGTTCATCAAGAGAGGGAGAGAGATGAGGTCGAGTGCGGCCAAAAGGTCGAGTCGGTCAAAGGGAGATCGAGAAAGTAATAAAGAACTTGAGATAAGAAAACGAAAAAAAAGCGATCAGGATGATTAATAAGTGGGCATCAATGCTTTTTATTTTTCTTTTCTTTTCTTCCCTGCAAGAATGAGGAATTAACCCAGCTCTGTTAAGTCCCTAGTTATAGACGCCAGTAAAGAAAAGGGAGTGTTGAAAAAAAAGATGTGTTTCGAGTGGATGAAACTGCGTGGTGGTGGTTTTTTGTGGAATTTTTCTATTCCCTGACGGACGAAGGAACTAATTAAGCAGAGAAATATTCTAGAAGGACGGGCTTGAGGGCGAAAAGGAAGAAGAAGAAGAATTAAGAAGAGGGCAAAGGGGGAAAAAGAAAGGAAAAAAAGGGAAAAATAAGCCAGCCCTAAGTTGACCGTACATTCACACGCTTTTTTCAAGTTTACGGGGAGGGATAACCTATGATGCTTGCTTTTTTCCCTCTCTTTGCTTTTGAACCGATCTCTGACCAAATGGGATAGAAAGAGGAAAAGGGAGAAAAAAAGCAAAGGAGGCTTCATAGTCCCCAGTCTCCCTGGCCGTTAACAGAGAGACGTCGGACTTGCTCTCCTTTCGATGGAGAAATCACTGACGGCTCCTGTCCTGGCCACGAATCTGGATCAGGATCACCTTCCACCTGCTGCTGATGGTGAAACGCCCATGATAGACAGCATAGCTCCGTAAGTTATAATAGACGGTATAGTATCCAGGCACCAGCTCGTCTAGCGTCAGATGATGGGCCTTCTAGTGCTTCTTTCTCGTGCTTCGACCGCGATCAGGGCAGCCTGCAACAAATGATGACGGCCGCAGTCCCACGCTAGGCCCGGCCGGCAGGGTGGCATTTTTTTCTTCTTCTCCTCTTCTTCTTTCTCCATGTGCGCATCTCACGGTCGTTGTGGTTCGAGTGGGCATTCTGGGTAGGGAACATGGATGGCGGTTGAAACGCTGGTGCCCACTAGGTCCAACGGCATGCATACGATGCTTATTTCTCCAGGCTCTTTTTCCCTCTCGACCTTCCTCTTCCATCTACAGCCAGTTAGCAGGTCTCCATCTGGAGGGGGAGTGACTTTGACCGATCTTCGACCACTTATCTCATGTCCAGAGTCACCTTTCCGTATATATCTCATGTACTTCCATACTCCGCACTCTAACTCCTCGCCACTGCACGAAGAAGAAGCAGATACGAACACGGAATTCCAGAGCCATGGCCAAACTCACGCCAACGCCTCCGCCTGTCCTGGCGGGTAAAACTTGAGCTGTGGCTGAACTTGCCTCCCCCCCAAGTCCATCTAATTTGCACCATTGTTTCACAGCCGATGGAGCAAGAGATGCAGTGTAAAGTACGTGTAAAGGGCCGGTTTCATGAAAGAAGAAAAGAAAAGGCGTGCTTCTGTGATCTTCGTCCATCCTTCTTCGTCTTTTCCTTGCTTTTTTCCCTTCTCTTCTTCTTTTTTGCTTCCACTTCATCTGATTCCACTGCTCTTCTCCCCCCCACCGGCCGGCCTATGGTGAGCGCTAGTCCTGTGCGCCAGAGGGGGTGTTCAAGCCAACGGCGGATCCCTGCCTCGTCCATGTATATATCAGCCTTGAATTATAGAACTGTAGGGAGAATGGCTGGAGGATTGTTGGACTGCGATGCTGTGCTCCTGGACCAATGCGCCGAACGTGGCCGCTCTAGTCCTCTCTCTCTCTCTGTCTCTGTATCCTATATCTGTATCTCTTTTGTGTTCTATCTTGTCTGTCTCTCCTATAGTTGTATCTGTATAGCTGAAAGTGGACCAGGGGACAGCCCTTTTTGCGGAGTCACACGTGGCGTTTCTAGAAGCCTTCGAGAAGGAAAAGAAGAAGGTGGAAGAAGCCGGAGAAAGGAGAAGAAGAAGTTTGGTCACTCCGAATGGCTTGAGATAGACGAGATAGACGAAGGAAAAGAAGCAAAAAGACGTCCATCTCCGCTAGCTTCAGGGCCACCAGAGCCAGATCGGGCAGTTTTGGCCGTCGACCTTTTTTTCTTTTCTTCTTCTTCTGTCTCTCTGCTATCAACAGTCTTCTCGCGTTACACTGATACGGGAGATGCGATGGAGGAGGCCCATAGATGGCCATGATGGATGCTCGACCCCCATCACGACTAAGACAAAGACCAGTGGCGGCGAAGCGACATTCCCTTCTCAGAGGAAGAAGAAGCCCATTAACTCCGAACACGTCTCTCTGCCTATTCGTTTACGGACTTGCAAGATCGATCGGGAACGCCCATCTCAGATCGTGAACGAAGCCAAACAATAGCTTTCTTACGAGTCGAATTTCACTCCCAGCCAACCGATGCAAGGAAAAGATGCAGGAAGAAAGAAAGAAAAAAAAAAGAAAAACAGCAGATAAAGAAAAAAAACCCACGCCATGATAATCCTTGCGCTCAGACCGCCGATGTCCATCGATTCGCAGGAAGAGAAAATTGCACAGAATTACACTCTACAGCAAACAATTGGCAAAAAAAGCCACCAGGGGAGATCCAAGACCTGCTAGTTTCGTGCAGTGGGCGTTTTGGCCCTTCAACCTCTTTTTTTCTTTTTCTTTTCGAACGTCCCACGCTAGAAAGAGGCTGTTTCGGAGATCTGATCGCGGCATCGGGGGTCGAACACGGCTGGAATGGGCCGGTGTTAGTTCTAGGGGTCAGATATAGGGGGTACAACGTCGGGAGGTACCGATGCCTCTTCGGTTACAGCTGATGGGTACTTGGACACGGAGTATACCGTGTTCCGCCAACTCAAAGACTACAGATATGGCGGTTGAGTTTGGGTTACCTTTACGACATCGAGACGACTGGAATAGTACTTAGACGACTGGACTAGAGTACTTAAAGACGGCCGGACTGCGCTAGAGAACTGGACTGGACTAGAAATGTCGTGGAATGACGTATCTCAACTAGCCGACAGAGATACACAACATCTCTCTTCTCACTCTCTCTCTCATCCATGTCCAACATGCAGGATGAAATAGCTATATACAGACCAGACCAGGGATGGCATCTACACATTCTACACAACTTGCTCGGCACCAGCATGAGGCTTATCTGCCGGGGCTACAGGTAGGTTGAAAATGCTTCTTTCTCTTCCCCTTGCAACTTCTTCCCTCCTTGCAACGTATGTTCAGACCAACCGGACATGGACAGGACATGCAATGGCACAAGAGCAGGAAGATAAGCAATGTCTCTGGCCCCCTTGTTCATGTATACCCCCGTCTACACCCGCATTCCGCGCCCCATAGAGGTAACCATGAAGGCAACCTGACACTTTAAACCAGCTGGTACATGGAGGTTGACTTGATGGAGGGCCAGAGATAAGAGCGAGAGTATAGCGCAGGCATTGTTTAGCGTAAAGGTAATGATCAGGACAGGCTGATCCCCGATCACAGCGCATCCTGGCGTGCTGAAACGAAGAATAACTCCACGGCATGGGCTCTCGTCGTCATCCTCGTGGAGAAGCTATCCGCGTGCCACGGTACACCAGCACTGCAGATAAAACACCTGCATATATACTGCCTCTTAGTATACTGCATTATAATGTAGAGGTACCAATGCCATGCGTTTACCGTATCCGTACACTGGTCAGGATGGCATTCGTATCAAACAGTCGGCTATTTGCTCCGTATATGAAGAAAGCCGTGTCAGATGAGGGCCGTTTTCGATCGACCTCCAGCACATGAAGTACACGTATGTACACCCATCACACAGAGTCCAAAAAGCGTAGTGCTGATGATCAAGCTCCTTTCTGCCAGGACATCCCTTGTTCGGAGTGCTGATACTTAACATATATGTAGTATGCTATAGACCAACGCATCCGTAACTCTAGCAGCCTGAATTCCTTCACGGGAGCTCTCAATTCTATCCACAGGCGTTGAACCGAGCCGTTTCGGGCCCCATGATCTGCGACGTGCCTATTATATATTTCTATCCTTCAGTGTACAACTGGGTACTGGACTGGGGAGTTAAGGGAGGAGGCGGCTGGAAGCGAAGGCTGGAAAGTGAAAGTGAATGAAGCTTTGTGGGGAAAGCTGGCATGTTCTCTCAATCATATCATGTCAATCCGTATAGAGCACATGCATGAGGATAGCCCCCCGGTGGACGAGTACTGGGATAAACAAGTGGTTCTGGAGATGAAGGTCGAGCTGTGGGCTGGGAACGGGGAGCTGGAAAGGCTTGTCTCTTGTTGATGCTCTTATCTGTGGATATGGGAGTTCTTCTCTCATGCATGGATGCTAATTGCTCGTTGCTGGCTGCTCGAGTTGATGCTGTTACTCCGTGGTCAGTTACAAGTTGACCAAGGAGTTCGTCTCTCACCTAACCATCCAACTCCTAATAACATTGACATCTGTATACTCGCGATACACTTGCTATGCTGTATCTCACTATCCTCATCTTGTATCTCTTTGTAGGCTTGTCTTTGTATCTGCGTCGGCCTCGCTTTTTTCCGCGATGTTCCAGCCAAGGGTGTCGCCGACAGGGCGTTTTCTCCCCTAAAACGCCTTTTTTTTCAGCGCCATTTCATGCGTAAAATCTCTCTAGCCCAAAACCACTTCACTAGCCACGCAATAGAAGCGCCATCTTCTCTCTCCCTCTGCTCATCTTCCTCGTCTTAATTTCCTTCGCACATATCACAATGCTGTCTTCTCTGCGGATAGCCGGTCGCTCGGCCGTGACACGTGAGGCTTCAAGGCGCTTCCTCGTTGCTGGAGCTCGACAGTCGTCGACATGGGGAGGAGTTCCTCAGGGACCACCAGTTAGTTCTGCAGTGTGAATTGCCTGAGATTGCCTTCTAATGAGATTGGGGCCTTGTAGGACGCGATTCTGGGCATCACCGAAGCCTTCAAGGCGGACTCGTTCAAGGAGAAGATCAACCTCGGCGTAGGAGCTTACCGTACGACTCTCTCTTTCTTCTTTCTACCTCTGTTTATCATCTTATCCTGGTCTATAAGCTTGCAGAGGCGACGGAGAGTGTGCTGACGGGGAGTGTGTTGCTCAATTGATAGGAGACGACCAGGGAAAGCCATACGTTCTGCCCTCCGTCAAGGCCGCTGAGGCCAAAGTCGTCAACGCCGGCCTCGACAAGGAATACGCCGGCATCACCGGTATCCCCAGCTTCACCAAGTCGGCTGCAGAGCTCGCATACGGCAGAGAGAGCCCAGCCATCAAGGACGGTCGCATCGCCATCACCCAGACCATCTCTGGAACCGGTGCCCTGCGAGTCGCCGCGGCTTTCCTCGAACGTTTCTACCCCCAGGGAAAGAAGATCTATATCCCGACTCCCAGCTGGGCGAACCACGGTGCCGTCTTCAAGGATGCCGGCCTCGAGGTCGAGAAGTACAGATACTATAACAAGGAGACCATCGGGTTGGACTTTGAAGGTCTGATTGAAGATATGGAGGCTGCACAGGAGAAGAGTGTCTTCCTCCTCCACGCTTGTGCCCACAACCCAACTGGAATCGACCCTACCCAGGACCAATGGCGTCAAATTGCTAAGGTCATGAAATCCAAGGGCCACTTTGCCTTCTTCGACATGGCTTACCAGGGCTTTGCCAGTGGAGAGATCAACAAGGACGCTTTTGCTCTTCGCTACTTTGTCTCTGAGGACATGCCTCTCCTCCTCTGCCAGAGTTTCGCTAAGAACATGGTGCGTTCTTTGACTTCTACATCTCTTGACATTCAGCTAATTGGTGTAGGGACTGTATGGTGAACGTGTCGGCGCCTTCTCTGTTGCCTGTGAGTCCGCCGAGGAGAAGAAGCGAGTTGACTCGCAGATCAAGATCCTCGTTCGACCACTCTACTCCAACCCTCCCGTCCACGGTGCTCGCATCGCTTCTACCATCATGAACGACCCCGACCTGAACAAGCAGTGGCTCCACGAGCTCAAGGGCATGGCCGACCGCATCATCGAGATGAGAGCCCTGCTCAAGTCCAACCTGGAGCAGCTCGGAAGCAAGCATGACTGGAGCCACATCACCTCCCAGGTAGGTTTCTGTATATCTCTTCTAGCTAGATAGAACAATAACTAATGATGGCTTAGATCGGAATGTTCGCATACACTGGCCTCAAGCCAGAGCAGATGGAAACATTGGCCAAGGAGGTAAGATAGCTCTCCCTTATTCTCGACCCTTTTGTTATAGTAGACCACGACTGACAGCCTCCTAGCACTCCGTCTACGCTACCAAGGACGGCCGTATCTCTGTTGCCGGTATCACCTCCTCCAACGTCAAGCGTCTCGCCGAGGCCATCTACAAGGTCACCGGCTAGAGGTCTCCTAAACTCATCCTACTCTCATCCTTCAGTCATCCCTTCACCTACCAGGCTCAGAGCACTTTTAGTATTTTGCTTTGCATATCTACTCCGCCTGACCTCTTGCCAACAAACTAGATATGTAGGGGTGCGCGGCCTGTACAATACTATAATGTGTCATTGAATTTAGAAGTTAGACTTGCTTTGATCTGCCTCTTCGTATCAAATATTGCTTGTATAAACCTATATAACTCTTTGAATTAAATCCCAGGAATGGATGACTTTTTATCACATGTTTAAATAACCTCGCTTCTTGGCGACTTTTTTTCTTCTTCCAACTTCAACTTCTCAACTTCTTCATTTCTTGTATATCCTGACGCAACGTCGTGCCAAACCTGCGACCGCTGCCCTCTTGCATGCGCTTCTCTTGCGACTGAAGACCGAGTTGAGCCTGCGGTTTGGTTCTGCGCTGGTAGAAAGCGCCTGCCCTGCTACTCTGGCATCTACAACGAACCTCGGAAGTTGTAGCTTCACATCCGCCCGTCCGTTAGAACCAACACGCAACTCAACTAGCATAAACTCGCCTAGGGTACACGCAGAGGACTGCCGGTTTTACTCTCTTCTTCTTCCTAGATCAGATCTCGACAACGCTTCTATTCTTATCGATATATATACCCTTCGAGAGACGCCATGGCTCACCCAAGTCTCCCGCTCGCCATGCAGGCCAAGTTGATGTCCGCCGTCCGCTCGACGTCTGGCGCAGTCTTTACCTTCTCGAATTTCGACATGTAGGTCGTCTCTCAAGCCCAAGAAGCTTCATACAGCTTAACACTAACTCATGCGATCCCGTAGACTCCGCAACATCGTCTTCTTCGTCTTCCTACTCCGTCTTCTACGAAGGTCCTTCTACACCATTCGCGGCCAGGGAATATTCGGCAGTATCCGAAATGTCTTTTTACAGGTCCGATTGGTCTTTTATTCCCTCTTCCTGCGCGCTCCGGGCGTGCGTGGTCAGGTCGACAAGCAGGTTAGCACCGCCATCACGAAGCTAGAGCAGAAGCTCGCACCGCAGGAACCGGGCATGATCAAGTATATGAGTTTGCCGAAGAAGGGAATGAGCCACGAACAGGTCCGCGCGGAGCTCGATAAGCTTGCTGGCATGAAGCATACGATGTGGGAAAACGGGAGGGTCAGTGGCGCTGTGTACCATGGCGGCGAGGACTTGTTGAAACTCCAGGCTGTTGCGTTTGGTCAATTCGCTGTCACGAATCCGATTCATCCTGACGTTTTCCCTGGCGTGAGAAAGATGGAAGCTGAAGTTGTGGCTATGGTGAGTTCATCCTTTTTTTCTTTATCAGCTTCCCCTTCAACTATACGAGGCATATGGCTGATTCATAAGATGCTAGGTTTCGGCCTTGTTTCACGGCCCTGAAGGCTCAGCTGGTGTGACTACTAGCGGCGGAACCGAGTCTATCCTCATGGCTTGTCTCTCTGCTCGCCAGAAGGCATATGCTGAACGGGGTGTAACGGAGCCGGAGATGTATGACAAGAAAAAAAAATGACCCCCTGCTGTACTAGAGCGGTCGCTAATTAATCTGCGATAGGATCGTACCCGAAACCGCCCATGCGGCTTTCACCAAGGCCTCTCAGTATTTCGGCATCAAGTTCCACTCTGTGCCGTGCCCAGGCCCTAAGTATCTCGTTGATGTCTCTGCTGTTCGCCGTCTCATCAATCCAAACACCGTTCTCTTAGTCGGATCGGCGCCTAACTTCCCCCACGGCCTTGTTGATGATATCCCAGCCCTATCACGATTGGCAGTTAAATACAAGATCCCCTTGCATGTCGACTGCTGTCTTGGCTCATTTGTGATTGCGTTCCTGAAGAGATCCGGTTTCCCTTCCCCGTACGATGAGCAGGGCGGCTTCGACTTCCGCCTGCCGGGTGTCACCAGTATCAGCGTTGATACCCATAAATATGGATTTGCTCCCAAGGGCAGCTCCGTTGTCATCTACCGCAACCGCTCCTACCGCACCTATCAATACTTTGTCATGCCAAACTGGCCAGGTGGCGTCTACGCCTCTCCATCTATGGCTGGCTCTCGTCCTGGAGCGTTGATCGCCGGATGCTGGACCAGTATGATGGCCGTCGGTGAATCAGGCTACATCGACAGCTGTCACCAAATCATTGGCGCAGCCAGGAAATTCGAGTCTGCTATTCGTGAAAACGGTGACCTCTCATCCGCCCTCGAGGTCGTTGGTGAACCCATGGTCAGCGTCGTGGGATTCACCTCCTCGACCCCAGAAGTCGACATCTATGACGTCGCAGATGCCATGTCCGCTATGGGCTGGCATCTCAATGCCCTCCAGTCCCCACCAGCAATGCACGTTGCTTTCACCCTACCGACTGCCAACGCCGTCGACAAGCTAATAGAAGACCTAACGACTGTCATAAAGCAGGAACAAGCCAAGGCAGCAGAGCGAAAGGCCGCAGGCATCAAAGTCGAGAAGAAACGAGGAGATACCTCTGCCTTGTACGGTGTTGCAGGAAGTATTCCGGATAAGAGCATTGTCCGCCGTCTAGCCGAGGGTTTCTTGGATACTCTCTACGTCAACTAAACGACCAGCCTTAGAAACGTACAATGTGCTGTGTGTTTTCTCTCTTGGAAGAATGGACCGGCGTGACCTATGGACCTGTCTACCTACTTACCTATAAACCTGTCTCTCAAAACAGTCTGTCCCGAGAGACAATTGTATATTCTTCGGGTGCCGCTTGCAATACATGCAAGTATATATGGTGTTTATAACTTATTATTATCAACACACTTCTGTATATGTTCTCTCTGCTCCTAAAACCCCATACTTTCATTAAGGTGGTTCAGCTTGGAATTTTGAACATCTAAACAAAACAGCAGAATAAAAAAAATACATTTCTATATTACAGTACAAGACATCAGCTTATTTGATAGTATCTTCACCTAAACCCATAGGCCACACCCAGTATTCTTGGCCAGCTTCTTTTTCAATATCATGTTCAAGCCTCCCTCTTCTCCCTCCAGACCTCCTCAGCCCTCTTCTCAACATAATATCCTGGATCCGGCTTCCTCTCCAAATGTACCTCCTCTTTGGTCAAGGGCTGATCGACCTCTTTGACTGAAACCAGTTCCTTCACTTTCATGATCTGACCTGCCACATCTCGGCTGACGGGGTAGAAGACTGTGGCCATGCGTTTCTTTAGACCGAGGGCGTGTAGGACGCCTGTTGTGCGGCGTGGTAGGCCGATGGCCGAGCGGATGAGGGTTATGCGGAAGTAAGACATGTTGTAGTGGTGGTTGTTTATGATCTCTGGCTTTGGAGAAGTTGGAAGAGAGAGAAAGTGAGATGTTGTAGGGAAGTTCCAGATGATGTCCTCTTTGTAAGGAAAGTGTTGTAGTTGTTAATGTGTTATTGCAAGCGAGGCCACACAAGTCTTCAGTCTTCAGATCTCACTTTGCCCTGCAACAAGATATCTTCACTCTCAGACTTCTTCACTGTCTTCTTTTCTCTCTCAGTCTCTTCTTGAATGGTGATCCTCTCTGAAGCTGAGATAGCAGTGCAAAGGTCGGCGTTCACTGTGATATCAAGAAGATCTTTGCTTTGATCCTGACTGAACTGCTGAGTTGCGTCGCTGGCGAGGCCTTAGATTCACGAAATAACCCAGATCCTCCCTCTTGTGTCTTCGTCTACCTGTTTCACTGGCTCGATATCACGCCCTCAAGGCCATTCCCAGGTATTTCCAGTGGAGGGTTCGTCGGTCGCAAAGCGTTTCGAGGGGATTATTTTCACGACAACCGATTCCAGTCCGAATTGAACGAGACAGTACGATAACTCCCTATCGGATTCCGCGGTGTAATATTGCAATTCGAATGTGCAATTGGTCCTTTACTCGATTTAATCCTGCTAATCCAAGTGTCTTTTGCTGTTGGAAGTCTTGAGCTTTGGGATAAAATTATAACGGAACATCGATTGTCCGCGCGAAGATGGACCGGCCGGCTCAGCCTCCTCCCAGGGTCAACACCGTCTGTGGCGCAACGACGAGCTGCGTTTGAGCAGAACATCGACACCGGCAAGGGCTCAGGCGAGGCGCAGGAGCAGAAGAAGCAGAGTCCCGAGAAGCCACGGCGCATTGGAGCTGACCGAGAGCTCGTGAAGGCACCAGAAGGCAGTCAATTGACCCCTCAAACTACAACCAAGCAGCCTACGCAGACGGAACAGACGCAGCTTGCAACTGAACTAGAGAGTGCACTCGAGGCAGAACAATT
>JANTQJ010000511.1:0-14405 GCA_032989685.1 Arthroderma sp. PD_2
AGCAGCCCACTGCTTGTGAACATAAGCAAGCTAAAGGCGAGGTTGAGAGGTGGCCGACTCCAGGTCTTCTGCTGTGTCATGGACGTCAAAGTGGCCTCCGCTGTAAGAACGAATTCACTCTGCCCTGAAAATCTCGCTATTTTCCAGACTATATTATTCTGCTCAGGCTCATACTTTGCCCGACCTTGCGTCGTGCGCTCGGTAATTTTCG
The DNA here is from genome assembly GCA_032989685.1 of Arthroderma sp. PD_2. Classification (NCBI taxonomy): domain Eukaryota; kingdom Fungi; phylum Ascomycota; class Eurotiomycetes; order Onygenales; family Arthrodermataceae; genus Arthroderma; species Arthroderma sp. PD_2. The sequence goes on from JANTQJ010000511.1 coordinate 212, forward strand.
CCGTATTAAGTGGCGTAGGGATGCGGACAACGACGTTCGTAGCGAACAGCTTGGGGCCGTAGTTGGCCTTTATAGCAATGCTGTATTCGACCTTTGTGGTACCTATCTCACGGACAATAGGATGCACTTTAAAAGGCAGGTTCACATTCTCCGTTGCTCGGTATCTCATCAACTCAAACTCTCCATCCGGCGGGACAAAGGAGATGATTCGATCAGCGTCAAACTGGCCTAGCTTAACGCACTGATGAAACTGGCAATCTTCAAGAGTGACGCTTCCAGCTGCAGCGCGGGTCGTTTTTGGTTTCCCCGGCATACCCCCGGCATCGTCATTGTCCAATAATAGTCTATCGTTGAGCCCAAACTTGCATTCTGGGGTTCCGGTAAGATATGTTCGCATAACGATATGGCCGTTCACGTCTGCTCGTAGTACGGTGCCGGTGGCGGACATCAGGAGGTTAACGTCTTCGATCACGTCGACGAAAGCTTCGTTTTTCCGGTACTTAATATCAGAGCGTCGCCACGATAGTGCGCCTGTTGCTTGCATGGTAATGCGGCTCGAATCGGAGGGTGAGTTGACAATCGACGACTTGACTCCTTCGGTGGTTATATACATCTTCAGCGTATCAGTCTCGGTGTTTTGAGGATATCCAAAGTCAAGGATCTCTAAATAAACCCACAAAGAGATTAGCATAAGCGGTTACTCGTGGGTAAGAAACTAGCTGCACCTACCATCTAGCAATTCATATATCAACACAAAATTATTCTTCACTGCCTCTTCGTCGAACTTCCTAAAGTACCCCTTGCCCAACATCACCAGTTTGTATAAGAATTCAAACACCAGCGCGGCGTTCGCATTGCTCTTTGTAACCGCAACCAAATATATATTCTCATGCTTGACATGGCTGAACGTCGTCGAACCCAGTGTCAATATGGGAGATCTGACTTGCGCATTCGATATGACCTGGATGCGGAAGATGTCTGCGAGTCGGGGTCGACAGTCATTACGAAAGGAGCGGAATATAAGGTTCTCGCCCTTTTGATTGAAGATGAGGATCCCTGATAGCATCGTGACAGGTAGTAATAGTGGGATGAGAAGATAGCAGTCTCAGGAGTGTCTGAAGTCCTGTTGTTGCTACAATTGGGGGGGCTCTGGAGCTCTCGAAACATTGCTGTACTAAGATGTGTCGGATAATAGTATTTCCTGGTATCACCATACAATATAAATTACACATAGAAAAAGGGACTTTTTTCTTGAACAAGCAGTGATATTAGCAGTACTAATTAGCCATGATCCATGACAGCATATTATCCTAAGTAACAGTAGTAAGGACATACAAGAGGGGAAAGTGATACAGCAGGCATTTGGAGAACCAAATATATGACAGGTAACTGGGGTATATTAGAGAGAAAAAGACATAACAAGAGAGAAAGGTCAAGATTAGAGAACCCTCTCATGGAGGTGTTGGTGATGACACCGGATTTGAAATAGGCCAGTAGGCCAAAGTTCCAACGGGGAGGAAAGTGGAATGGAATCTCGGGATAGAAGGTAAATGGAAACGTGGAACACAATAACGAAGGCGAATAGGAGCGTGGTAAGTCTATTGACAAAAAAAGAAAGATGTGATATCATCAGAACAGTAGTTGGACAAGGAGTAAGATAAAGAGGAAAGGGTAATATTGATCATCGGACGGCTTCGTCAAGGTCACATTTGCTGCTGTCCAGCTAGTCGTGTATTCGCTGTGCTGGGTCTCGTCCCCAGATCAGAGCCACCATCGCTCTCCACAATACCGATCTTTGGATCGGGAATCTGTATGTCAAGCGATAGAAAGCCCGTTCGTCGCGGGCCCCATATCTTGACACCTTCTGGGGCACCGACCTCGTTATTCCAGTTATCTATCCAGGCCTCAAGTCCTTTAACTCTAGACTTGACACGACTAGCTCCTAGGTCGTCCCATATCCAGCCCGTGAGAAACCCAATTATCCCGTCGAGCCAATTGCGCGAACTGCATGGGTCAAATGCGGTGATAAGCTCGTCGTTTATCTTGGTAATGATGGTGCGGAATTCCTGTTCGCCCAAAAGAGGGTCGAGAATTTCTGGGTATAAATTGGAGAAGGTGGGTGCAAGGTCACCTTTGACCATCCAGTCTCGTCGTATCCGGATCACTCGTGTGTGAACGTACTCCTCCGAGTTTAGGGACACATGAGTGTGCATGTCCAAGTTGGCTGGTCCGCTGGGTACTTGAGGGTTTGAAGAAGGGTTATTGGGGTTGATAGGCGGAACGGAGACAAATGTCTGTGGTCTGAAAGAGTGTTGAGAGTTGACATGTCGAGGGGTTTCCGGTGGATCGTCAGGGTGTTGTTGAGCGGCGGTACTGCCGTTCATGGAAAAAGGATTGCCATTTCGAATTGCAAACGCCGGCTCTGGTGCTCTAAGATCATTTCTCTGCCCCGTAAGACCTTCTGGATGATCGACCATCTCAATATTTCCCCAAGTATCTCCTCGTCTGTGTTTGCGAGGGAGTCCAATGCTGGTACGACCAACGGCTTCAGGCTCGTCAATGCTTCGTTTGACAGCTACGCTCTGCGCGCTAGACTCCTGAGAGCGAATCCGTCGCCGCTCTGGTAGCGTAAGTAGCGGATATGCGTCTCTTTTTGGTCTGGAGTCGCCAGTCAGAACTGTGCGCGGCGACTGTGGCTGGGACGAGCGCGAGGTAGAGCGCGGCAGATAATTCACAGGATTCCAGAGAGTAGAGGAAGGAGACTTTCTGGTATATTTAAACAGTGGGAGCAAAGGAGGCTGCTGCTCGTAGGGTCGCTGGGGGTGTTCGTGGACGCGGCCTTGAGAGAAAGGGCCTGGCGGCGGTGGTACAACGGCTCTGGACGCGCTGGAGGGGACTGGATTTGCGCCGAAAACTCTGGAGTCAAGACCGGGACGAGTGGAATATACGTGTGCGTCTCGTCTTCAGCCTGCCGCGGTGATATGGTTTGTGGACGTCGAGTGGTTGAAAATGCCGCCGTTTTTGTGGTGCAGATGTGACTTTGTGATGCAGCGATGTCGTTGCACTAGTGCCACGGAAAGGGGTCGTGGGTGGTGCGTCTGCGTTCGGCGCACGGCAGGCAGGTTTCGGGGCACGGCAACTTCTTCCAGCGTCAACCAGCGCCATAAGGCGGGAGGGAAAAGAATGAAAGGAAAGGAATGGATGAGGGAAACGAGAGAGAACAGAGTGAATGAATGACTGGTAGGTTGAAGGGTATTCCTCCCCTCTTGAAATGAATGGTTTTATCTCCTCTAACTGCTTCTAATATTTGGTAGTTAGTAGGATGCAGTGGGCATGCCCGCAAGACCTGGGGATTACATGGTGAGCCCAGACAACGAAGAGAGGGAAAAAGAAGAGAGCAGCAAGCAAGTCCAAGGGGCCCTGCGTCGGCTGCGGAACGGGCTGCTCTAAATATACTCGATCCCGCTCCCACGCTTGAAAGGCTCGGTTCGTTCCATCGCGGATTTGCATGGGGGTTGGGACTCCGGAGAGTAGTGGGCTGCGCAGCGAGTTTAACTAGACAAGAACACAGCCAGGCACCAGGCACAGGTCTGCCGTGGGGGGTCGAGAGAGGCCAGACCAATGGTTCCTTACGATAACGAGCCGCCCAAAGATTTTACTTTGGTCCCTGCTAGACACCTTCGAGGATTAGAGCTCTGAGATGCTAGCTTGGGCAGCTCTGATCAACCACCCCATATCCTTGCCCGCACCAGGAACAGAGAGCAATAAAGATAAGGGAAACCCTACGTTCACATTCACACTTCACACTCATACACTTCTATCTTCCCTACGCCAAGCACGGTACGGGGGCTTGTTTTCACAAGGGGGGAAGCGTTGTGGTTCTCTCGTCGCTTCTTGTCCCTCTCCTCTCCGTCTCCGATTAACCAGTGTCGTGTGCGATGGTAGCGGACTGCAAAAAAAATAATATATCCTCTCAAGCACCATAGCATGGCGGCCCAGTTTTCCGCAGCGGCCGGGCCAATAGTCAGTCCTGGGGTCGCGGAACAAGGTACCGATTACGGGCTGGTTGCATTAGCAACTAATCCCAGGTTCGCCGTGTAATTGGCACTTCGCTGAATATATGACAGGTAACACCTACATCGTCGGTCGTACGGAGATTGCCATCCAAGACGTCAATATCAACATCACCAGCAGCAGCACCGGCGTCGACTTCTAATAACCATCAACACCCTCATCTTATATCCTGCTTTGAATACGGAGTATCAAAAAGTTGATTATTATTGTCTGACTAAGAAGTGGATCCCGGAGAATTAGCTAATTGATTGGCCAAAGCTCCGGATCAAGCTCGGGGATAAGATAGTCCGGATCTTTATTTTTGCAACCGGCAAGCGCACTTTCGACTCTTAGCCGGGCCTTTTTTTTATATAGCTGGGGATAATGTACAAGGGGGGCTGAAGATATGCAAAAAGGGGATCACCATGTGGCACACTTGGATTCTGGCCAGAAGGTTGTCCACTCAGGAAACACGATCGGTTGCTTATAGCGCCCTTGCTGATAGCCAACCGCATCCCACGCCGAGGTCCCAGCTCACTGGTTCTGGCCCTCGAACTAGAACGAGAGCAACTATTGTAGCTATATTAATTCATGCCGTTTTCGTCAGCTTCCGGGTCCCTGCCAGCCATATAATGGCATAGCCTGCTTACTTCCCTGACTGGCAACCCCGTTAAAAAGTCAATCGCTCCCCTGCCAGCGGTTCCACTTGGGCTTGAAGGGTCGTTGGGGGCAAGGCCCGTCTCTCTGCGGACAAACACCCGGCGAGCCTCCGTTATTCCTTCGTCGACCTGGACGAGCTGGTCGAGGAATTTCGCCTTGTTGGGTGTTATTTCCTCTTCGAGAGGGAACATCTGAGACAGGTAGTGCTGGTTGAACATGTGTCCTCGCCCATCCTCACGAATGAAGACCCGTCCGGCATATTTGTTCTTGACGTCGTTCATGTTACGTAGAACTCCCCACTGAGGCACAGGGTCACTCTTGTTGACATAATGCTCTATGTGTTTGATCACCCCCCTTTTGCTGGTGTCGTTCAGTGGGTTGTTGATGTGCTCTGCGGCAGAACCAAATGTGTAGACTTCCACTTTTGCCATCTGCTTCACGGACAGCTCTGCGAATAGCATGTCCAACACGAGCGAGCCGACGATCGCGCCCTGGGAGTGGCAGATTAGAACGACCTTCCGGATTCTCGGGTCAACTAGTACCTCCTTGAGATGATCGTATGCGACTCGAGCGTCGTAAGTGTTATACGAGAATGTTCGCTGGATGATACATTCAAGTAGGTCCCCGATGAGGCCATAGGTGCGGTTCTGAATACCTGTGATAGGACGACGGAATACCTGGGCTAGTAGCTTACAATTCTGTTCCAACCCATAAGACCTATATCAAAGCTTTGTTATTAAAGTGGGGGTAACAACCAACAGAGGTGGAGCAGAGAGTGAGCCTTACGTTACTACCACCCCGTTGATGAATATCCAACGCTCCTCTCTCATGACATCCCGAACGTTATCTGGACCCAGTCCGGCATGGTAAACGGCTGGTCCGTGAAACGGGGCACAGGTCCAACCCACGATTCGGAGATTTAATAGGCATATCCAGTAACTAATGGCTCCAGGCAAGACTAGCACTGATAAACATGACCCGAGTAGGATAACGGTCTCTAGCAGAGAGACCAACACAAGGCCTACCACGTTTAGAAGACTCCGTGACCCGAGGTAAAGCTCATCAGTTGGCCTAGGAGCCCATACAGGCCGGAATATGTTTGGAAGCTTTGGAAGCAACTGGAGACAGGTTCGCAGATCTCGCTTTGCTCGTTTCAGGGGACTATCTCGCGCTTTTGGTTGGCTGGTGACCGATTCTTTGTCAATCTGGGATGGAATAAAACGAACGGGGCCACGGACCGGTCGCCGAAGAGGTTCAGAGGTCTGATCCGGCATTCTGGCCTGGCAAAGTGGAACGAAGGACAGTAGTCAAATAATTAAAACAAACGAGTGACGGATATGTATATTGCCACGATGCAATATAGGGTTGTTTCAACGAGCGTGGTTATCAAACAACACCTATGTAAAAGAAGCGCGCACACAATGTGATGAACGAGAGACAGCTGGACAAGCACGCGTATATCTATATATCGCCTGTTGACGCGAGAGAGAGAGAGAGAGAGAGAGAGAAAAGAAGAAGTATTTCAGATCCAATATGCGTCCACTGGTAAGAGCAAGAGAATGCTAGGTCTAGTTACGAAGGAAAGCACGAGAGAAACAACAGCTAAATGCTCATTTCCGGGGAAAGACGAAGTGAAGCGAGGCTGAAGCTGTCTTTATATGTATCTTGCCGCAGAGCCAGTCTTCTGGAAGATCGCGTGCAGGTACTCCATGTGATGTATCTCGCCGCGTTGACCACGGCAGCAATCAAGGGGGCGCTGGTGCTCAGCTGACATGCTCAAGAGTGCTTGCTTATGGCATATAGAAGTAGCCGTCTCGTCGATTATATGTGTAATCCGTACGGAGTACGCGTAAGTTCGCCCGTGGCTACAATATAGGACATCACGTCCAAATATGAACTTGTTGCATCAAGCCCGAGTATTTCAACCATCGTCTGTCGTTCCTTTTTGCTTCTTTTGCTTCAAGTTTTTCATGCAAGATGAACGCCAAGAGTTAAGGTCATGTGATTGAGAGTCTGGGCCTCGGCTTGGTGAGTCGAAGGTTGGTGATATCAACATGCAGGGAAAAGAAGGAGATAAATTGAACGTCTTTCAAACTCGCATCAAAGAACTCGCACCATGGCTAGCGGTAGTATGCAGGTCAGGGCTAATAAGGATTCTTCCTGGTTTCTCATACTCCGTAGAAGAGACATGTTCGGGAGCTGACAGCATAGCCAACAGACTAAAGGCGATAGTTTCTTATTTCAGGAGACCCATCGTTCTCGAAGCCTGAGGTCAGGAAAGGGATTTCCCTCCATCACATCCATTCGTTGATACTAGGAATACAATCAGTCTCTCGCTTCTTTTTGGTTGTTCATCGATCTCAGTGCTTCTCAAGAATGTACTACTCCGACAACTACGAATATTATGAATGCGAAACCTGCACCCGTCAATTCGCTACCTGGCGTTCTTGCTGTCAGCACATGAATGCTACAGTTCACTGGGCTCCAACTTATGAGTGTGAGTCTTGCAGCAAGGATTTCTATTCTCAGAATGCAGCGAACCAGCATATGGATGCCGTCGGACACTGGGCTTCCGGGTATGAATGTGAGACGTGCAACAATAAGTACCGGTCTCGAGATGACGCAATTCAACATATGGAAGATTATTGGCATTATAATCTCTACTGTGATCCCTGTGACAGGACGTTCCAGAACCAGAACAACTTGAAAATGGTGAGAATCGGTTCATCCTCGTTCCCCCCCCTGCCTAGTATCCAGGGTTGAGATTAATTGTCCGTATGTGTAGCACCTTACGTCCAAGGTTCACCGCGGTGGTAGCGTCCGCTGTCCCTTTTGCGGAGGCGGGTTCACCACTGCAAGTGGCCTTGTCCATCATCTCGAGAGAGCTGCTTGTCCTCGCGCACCCAATATGAACCGTGAAACCATCCTCCGCAAAATCCGCGAAATTGACCCGCACAGCCGAGTCGCCAACAGACAGATCGACTGGCGCAACGAAGAAGATCGTATGTGGTACTCGGCTACCAGCCATGCATTCAACGGGCGATGCTGGCAGTGCTATCTTTGTCATTCTGGATTCAACACTATCAATGGCCTGAATAGGCACCTTAACTCCTCTGCGCACAAGCAAAAGGTGTACCGCTGCCCGAATTCGCGGGCAGAATGTGCAAAGGAGTTTGTCACGCTTGCTGCGTTGTTCAACCACCTAGAGAGTGAAAGTTGCGCCGCCATGAGGTTTGATGCTGTCCAACGCGGCGTGAATGATATGATTATGGGAAGAAGGCTGATTGGAACGTGATGGCGTGGAGCCTCCGTGGGTGATGACAGCTGGTGCTTGAGTCGGCCTCAGTATGTCATCGGAGTTTCCATGGTTGTTGACGTTGACTTTACGGGGTTCTCAGGGGTTCATTATTATTATTGTTGTTGTTACATGTACGTGATGGCTTTGAACCTGGGGAACAACGCCTAATTTTGTTTCTTCTCCACTATCTATGAGCTGGAATCATTGGGTATCTGTCACTTTAGCAAATATATTACCTCATTTAATTTGTCTCAATATCACGTATAAGAGTCGCCCTTTAACTGGAAAATGGATAATCAGAGTTTAGTCACGTATTGAGGTTTGCTCTCAAGGTGTTTGTCAAAGACAACATTTATAATCAAAATTCAACGCTGACACTCGAAATAATAATTATAATAATACACAATCGTACGTAAGACAGGGGAGTAGAGATAAGTAAGAAAAAAGGTCCCATATTATGTCCACAAGTAAGATCCCATAAGATGCATTAGAAACACTCAAACCAGACACCCCCTTTCCATGCTAATATATCAAAACATCGAACGGCCAAAAATAAAGTCTTTTATACACATCCAGACACGGAATAGAAGGAGCATTTAAGCTCCTGTCGATCTCGCATTATACCTTGCATTCATCCGATTAGTTTTCCCTGGCAGCTCCTCCACTTGCTCTCCACCATACATCTCCTCCCCATTTCAAGAGTCGCTCTGCGGCAGCTGTGGGGGTATCAACTGCCGGACGAATGTCAAGGAAGAACACAGGTTCGCCCGTAGGCTCCGGGGGTCCGGAATAATAGTCGATTATATATCGAATCTCCTTGTCTCCGGTTGGAGTTTTGCGCAGGACATACCAGTCATGTCTATCGAAGGGAGGGGCGGTCCTAAAATAGAACGTTAATCGAAAATTCACCGAAAAGGTTCTGCCAGATAGAAAATGCTTACCCGAACTTCGAGGGATACACTCGACCCAACAGCTGGAATATCTGCGCTTTAGGAGTCAAATCCTGCGGTCTACCCATAAATCTGGCCAAACGGGGCTCATCATCACTTGAAACCCCGCCAGAGCGCATCTTCTCTCTCTCCAGATCCATGGCAAGATTCTCTGATCCACGTCTGCACCTTTCCCAGCCTCGACCTAGTCCCTGGGAAAAGGTGCGCTCCCAATCCACGATCTCCTGCCATGCTCCCTCATTTAGGAAGTTATGCACAGACACCATCGACTCAACCGCGTCTTGTGGTGTATCTGTGTATCCCTTTCGAAGCATCGCGTTATACATCTGCTGTGGAGAAGGGTATTCCCATTTCGCGCCGGAGTTATCGCCACGCGGGATGGACGAGGGTTCGCGGTCCACGGGTAAGTCGACGGATTGATTCGGGGCTCGAGACTGAGATATGTCGGCAAACATGTAGTTCAATGGATTCAGCATCGAGAGAACAGATTTCTGTTCGGGTTCAGGAGATGGAGGTGCATGTTGTGGTTTCGCAGAGTTCGAGGGAGGGACGAAGAATGGTGAATCTTTTGATCGCACTGGACATGAGCCCTCTGCTGTAGATGGGGCGGCCGGCGGCTGGCCGTGCTGTACTGGGCATCGGGACTATAATATGAACTTGTGAGCTGCTTTCCTTTGGGAAAGACGAGTTTTTTCTAGATGCGATGCAGGTTTGTATGGCTACTTACAACCCCAGTGTCGTTCGGTGACGGAGTGTGAGTTTCAGGCTGCTTTACAGCAGGTGTTGACGACGCCCAAAACCATCCCATTGCTATTACCAGAATAGTCTCAAAAGAACGGCGTGAAAATGGATATTCTGGTTGGATTTGGAGTTGACGACCTTGCATTTCTTCCATCGAAAGGGAAAAAAAAGGTTGATGCCAGGCTATTCACGTGATAAACTGCAATCTTTAAATTTTTAGCCAATCAGAATCTGGGCGTTTATATAGCAGGTTAAAATGGTATCTAAAAGTTCTAAACTCCATAACAAAAGGCATATTTCATCTAGAAAGAGACAACTGGGAAAAGCTCCACCACAAAAGGACAAGTTCTAGATGGTATATATTCAAAACGCCAGGAAAGGTTGTTAGCGTAAAGGCTCTAAAAAAGATAGCATTATTCATAAATCTCCCTGATAACGTTGAACGATTGAGCCTCGAACCATATTTTCTTCCAGATGTGCCCGTGTAGCGAGGCTGCATATAGATACCCATGCATTATCGATTCGACCTGCTCCCAGCTTTGCCAGTTCTGTATTACTGAAATGTTATGTAGGATTTCCACGAACCACGACCTCAGGATCGGGTCGTACGCGCTAGCAATGCAGATGAAAGCTACCCAGCCGAGGAGGGAAAGGTCTTCTGACGACTGGGAAGATAGTTGGTCGGGGAAACATTTTGCGAGGGCATCTTTTAAATTTTTGGTTACCGCTCGACCAGTTCCAGACTTAGGCGGGGAGACAACAAAGCAGGAACTGAGGTAGGATAAAGCCGTGAGTCGAGTGACGGTCTCGATGGGGTTAATGTTTAATACTTCCTTGTCAGAGAGACCCTGAGCTTCTGGCGCGCGGTAAGGGTATTCCAGAAGTTCATATTCTATCTCGTGGCCTTTCATAAGAAACATTTCGTGCTCGGTGGTGGTAAGCCCTGAGGGATCGGTGCGATTGAAAACCTCAAAGAAAAAGACATCGCGGACTTCTTGTAATACAGAAATGATTGCGGCGCTGAGGTGTTTATTTTCGCATAAAGTGTTGGCAAGACGGCGCAGTTGCGATGTGGGGGGAGGAGTGATTTTGTCCTTTACTTCAGATGGAAGTGGTTGAGGTTGCCAGGCTAGTGGAAATAGTGGCCGGCTTAATAGCGTACAGGATGCTTTAAGGTCACATCTAAACAGTTCCTCAATTTAGTAATCGTCCTTGTATACTTGATTAAACCGGAAGCCAAATCCAATAGGTACACTCACGTCAAAACGGCGCCAATACTCCGGGAGCCTTGAATTGCCATATTTAATATCCCTCCACGGAAGTCAACGATCTTCTTCATGCCTAGCCAGTGAACCCTAGCTTCTTCAAATAAACCTAGCGTTAACTATTTGATAATGAGACGTTAGAATATTATTAAAGCATGTGTTATAGTCCTGGAGAGAGAGATTCCCATGATTCAACATACCGTTGCGGATATAAGTCCAGTCACTGTATCTATCGCACTGTCGTCTACTGCTTTCTGTGGATCCGGGTCCCGTAGCCTCTGGTTCATCTCTGCTATACACTTGGCCTTCATGATGTAAAACGTAGCATCCGGTAGCGTAGCCTCTTCTTTATCAGAGCCTGCCAGTGCTATCGAGTGGTTCTGTTCAAAGATGGCTTTATGGGCGGCACTAAGTACCATCTGAGAAAAGAATGAGGCAGATGAAGACACAGCAGCGACCATCATTATAGCTAATCGTTTCCCCGTTTCGCTATCCTTTCTCGCCTCAATTGGGAAAGTCATGGGTATAAGAGTTGTGGAAACTGTTGGTAAGAGCCTGTGGTAAATAACTTCACAATGATAGGGCGTTTTATCCGTTATTCTTGTAGGGAAGGAGGAGTTGCAAAAGATAAGGGCGACGAATAGAAGGGGGCTTCCACTTACTATAAGTCAGTAGGCTGCTAACTACGGTTCCCAAGCCCTCACAACCCTTTAAGGTGTCCATTGGTTCTATAGTTGGATAGATGGGGGTCGCCAAAGGGTTGTTGAATATATAGATATGCGACCCCTTCTCGCTCGCACCCTTAAGCGTGATCCATGACGGCGGCGCCTTCAGGTCGGAGAAAGGCTCAGATATAGGCACACCACGATCGTCTACTCGATGTGAGATGAGATGTGTCGATGCGCCATGCGCTGAAGACGAGGACTCATTCTTTCTAGCATTCGCCTTTTTAGAGACTCTCTTGAGGCCAGCAATTCTCTCTCGGCGGCGAACGTCTCGCATTACATGAGATCGTATCATCTTCCGGGTATCAGAGCCCTTCCTCCCCTTCGACGCCGAGTCTTCATCTTGCCCGATAAATGTGAACGATGGACGCTCATAGGGCAAGGATTGTTCTGGACCTTCATGTTAGCATTATTTTTTTACGAAAACATCCCGGCCACACCTCGTATCTCCGAATCTCGCTGGGAGTGGAGATGAGTTTTGGCGATGGATGACCTCTCCCTATTGAAGATCTACCACCATTGGGCGGGGAATGGTGCCTGGACATCCCTGGAGCTTCTTGAAGGACGAGAAAACAAGAAGAAAGAGAAGAGTAAGTGAACATACCAGGAGCAGACCTCGATTGAGGCGCAGGGGGAGTAGTACCAGTACCGGACGATGAAGACGAGCTCGGAGATGCATTAAACCCTTGAGGGACAACAATGGGGCTTTTCTCTGCCATCTGGTCGGTTTAATGAAGAGCGAGACTTGCTTTTCTCAGTGCTCCCTAGTAGAACGTAGCAATAGTTTTCTTTTTAAGCAAGTTAAGCAAGTCTGGATGGCGAGACGAGGATGTTTTCATTAGATCATCTGTCGAGGCGAGAACCAGATTGAAACGAGCGCAAAAGGGGGCCAAATGGCGAGGTTAGGGCTGGAGCAAACAGGAAAACTAGAAAGAAGAAAGAAAAAGAAAGAAAAAGCGAGAGTAAGTCCACTAAAGCATGCGTCTCAGGCACATCAAGCTGTTTCCCCGTCCCTTTTGCACGGTATCCTACGCATATATCAAGATAAGAGACATGATGTTGGTTTTGCTCGTCGTCCCTTTTTCTCTTTAGCTTCGACCGGCCCGTCTTTAAAATGGTTGGTGCGAAAAGACCCACCGCGAATGTTTAAATAATCAATATATCTTGAGTCTTGTTTCATCAGGAGGTCTATACTTGTAACCGTCCAGCTACCAAAAAGCTAAGAAGAGGCTTGCTAGGGCGCGGCTGTCTACATGTCACACTTTCCGCGGAAGGACGGGTTGAACATGCTGGAGCCTGGGGGGTTGATCCCTGGCTCGGACTTGCACCCATCGACAATTCTTGCAAGGTTGAGCCACTCTTCACACCTCTTAAAGGTCCCTCCCTTTCGGCATCTCCCAGCGGCACCAGAGTGTCAATCTCTCAAAGGGATGTTGATACATATTCTGTCTAGCTATATATGCTGCCAAGAGTGGACGTTTATGCACATCGCATGTCTTCAATGTCTTATGTGGGTGTGCCCGACGATGGGCGTGTTAGCCCCCAGCCCTATGAATAGCAACGGGGCAAGGAAGTGGCTGAAGCGTATACATCATCATCCTCGTCAGCGGCCCGGGGGAGGACGGTGTATATTCGGTGTAGCCAAAGCTTCCAAAAGACCCATCGTCATGAAAGATCTACCATGTCCGAATGTCGTCGAATAATCGGGTCAAGAGTGCGTACCCCAGCACTACACCAACGCATATCCATACTTTATTTCTTCGAAACCAATTCTCCCCAACATCTCTCGCCCGCTGGCCACCTTCCACAACCACCCCTAACCCTGTGGCACTCCCACCCGGCCTCCGTCGCAATGCATTGGTCTCGGGTGAGCAGGTACTGCTGCTGCTCTCGGCTGACAATACTTCGTTCGGATCCGGCAATATCTGTCCCGTAGCTGGGTCGACGCGATTGTCCTCGATCCAGTTCCAGTTCTCTTCGTCTAACTCAGGCCACTCTGCCCGAAACTTCTTCCCACCATCTCCGGCTTTGATGTTTGCGATCCCCTTGACCGTCGACGTGACACCCGGTACGGCTTTTGTATAAGAACCGCCACCAGTAGAATTCCACCATCTCGATCTCGCTGCGAATAACTTGCGTTCGGCTTCGGAGGCACTCACGCTGCCTGTCGTCATCTCCTCGCTGTTCATAAATGACAAGAGTCCGATAAGAATTGTCGAGACTTCCCACGCCGGGTTGAAGGATTTGGGGTGGAAGTCACTTATACTGAGACAGAGGCGGGTGGATGGCATAAAACGTCCGCTGGGAGTGTGCATTCTTATCGCCGGAGGTGCGAAGGGATATTCGGGAGGGAATATTAAAGTGCCCCAGTATTGACCATTTTCATAAGGTGTCTGTGGGGCGCCTGTGAGTATGTAATGCCATCTAGATGCGTCGCGTTAGAAAATTTGCGCATTGCGAGGTAGGCTTTGGGGAGGGGGGGAGATGGCCGGGAATACTGCG